>JAHIAM010006808.1:0-21237 GCA_021605205.1 Aegilops longissima
TATCGGTATCCAAACGATCGAATCTCGGGCAAGTAAAATACCGTTAGACAAAGGGAATTGAATACGGGATTGATTGAATCCTCGACATCGTGGTTCATTCGATGAGATCATCGTGGAACATGTAGGAGCCAACATGGGTATCCAGATCTGCTGTTGGTTATTGACGGGAGGCGTCTGGTCATATGCGCATGGTTCGAACCGTAGGGTCTACACATAAGGTTCGATGGCGCTAGGGTTATAAAGGAAGTTTGTATGTGGTTACGAATGTTGTTGAGTCCGGATGAGATCCGGACGTCACGAGAAGTTCGGAATGGTCGGAGGTAAAGATTTATATTTGGGAAGTCATGTTTTGGTCACGGAAAAGTTTGGGTTTTCGGTAGCGTCTGCAGGACCACGAGGAGGTCCGGGGTCCTAAGTGGGGCCACCAACTCGGAGGGCTGCATGGGCCATGTGTGGGAGGGAACCAGCCCGGGTGGGCTGGTGCCCCCAAAGGGCCCAAGCGCAAGGGGAGAGTGGGAGGGCAAACCCTAGGGCAGATGGGCCCTAAGGCCCATCTAGTGGGCGCCTCCCTCTCCCTCCCCTTTTGGCCGCCTCCCCAAGCCCCATCTAGGGCTGGCCGCACCCCTTGGGGGTGGAAAACCTAGATGGGGGCGCAGCCCTCCCCTCCCCTATATATACTTGGGGTTTGGGGCTGCCCAACACACATGAGTTTTCTCCCTCTCTTGGTGCAGCCACTGCTCTCTCCTCCTCCTCTCCCTTGGTGCTTGGTGAAGCCTCTGGGATGCCACTCCTCCATCACCACCATGCCGTTGTGCTGCTGCTGGATGGAGTCTTCCTCAACCTCTCCCTCTCTCCTTGCTGGATCAAGGCGTGGGAGGCGTCACGGGCTGTCGTGTGTTGAGCAGCGGAGGTGCCGTCCGTTCGGCACTAGGATCTCCGGTGATTTGGATCACTGACAGTCGACTCCTTCAACCCGTTCTCTTGAGCGCTTCCGCTAGCGATCTACAAGGGTATGTAGATGCACTCTCCTTCCCTCGTTGCTAGTTTCTCCATAGATAGATCTTGGTGACACGTGGAAAATTTTAATTTCTGCTCGTTCCTAGCAGTGGCATCATGAGCTAGGTCTATTGAAGTAGATTCTTTGCAGTAGAACACAAAATAGTTGTGGGCGTTGGTGTTGTTCAATATCTTTACCGTTACTAGTCCAATCTTGTTTGACGGTATTGTGGGATGAAGCGGCCGGACCGACCTTACGTACTCTTACGTGAGGCAGGTTCCACCGGTGACATGCACTTGGTGCATAAGGTGGCTAGCGGGTGCGATCTCTCCACTTTAGTCGAAGCAGTTCGATGAAAAGGGTCCTTATGAAGGGTAAATAGCAATTGGCATATCACGTTGTGGTTTTGCGTAGGTAAGCGTTCTTGCTAGAAACCCATAGCAGCCACGTAAAACATGCAACAACAATTAGAGGGCGTCTAACTTGTTTTTGCATGGTATGCTATGTGATGTGATATGGCCAAGAAGAATGTGATGAATGATATTGTGATGTATGAGATTGATCATGTTCTTGTAATAGGATTCACGACTTGCATGTCGATGAGTATGACAACCGGCGAGAATATGGAGTTGTCTTTATTTATTGTATGACCTGCGTGTCATTAAACAGCGCCATGTAATTACTTTCTTGCTAACGGTAGCCATAGTAGTAGAAGTAATAGTTGGCGAACAACTTCATGAAGACACGATGATGGAGATCATGATGATGGAGATCATGGTGTCATGCGGTGACGATGATGATCATGGAGCCCGAAGATGGAGATCAATGGAGCTATATGATATTGGCCATATCATGTCACTACTATATAATTGCATGTGATGTTTATTATGTTTATGCATCTTGTTTACTTAGAACTACGGTAGTAAATAAGATGATCCCTTACAACAATTTCAAAGTGTTCTCCCTAACGCCTTGCTAAGTTAATAACTTCTAAGCACCACGTGATGATGGTGTGATGGATTCTTCGTTCACATACAGGGTGTTGTGAGCCTAGCATGTTACAACCCTCGGAACACATACATTAAGGGTTAACTTGACAAGCCTAGCATGTAAGACATGGCCTCGGAACACGAGACCCGAAAGGTCGAGCATGAGTCGTATAGTAGATCGATCAACATGAAGATGTTCACCGATGATGACTAGTCCGTCTCCGTGATGATCGGACCACGGCCTGTTATTTCGGATCATGTAATCCTTAGATGACGGAGGATGTCTATTCGAGTGGGAGTTCATAAGATGAACTTAATTATCTTGAACATAGTCAAAGACCTTTTGCAAATTATGTAATAGCCGGCGCTCTAGTTCCTTGTTTAGATATGTTCCTAGAGAAAATATAGTTGAAAGTGGAAAGTGGCGATTATCAGACAGAAAGCTTATGTCCTTAATGCACCTCGGTGTCTTTGAACCCAAGCGTCGTTTGTGGATGTTGCGAACATCGGACATACGGTTTTGATAACTACGTGATAGTTGGTTAAGCGGTTTAGAGTAGAGGCACCAAAGGCGTTTTGAAGCGTCGCGGAACATATGAGATGTTTCAAGGGCTGAAATTGGGATTTCAGGCTCGTGCCCCGTCAAAGGTATAAGACCTCCGGCGATTTTCTTAGCATGCAAACTAAGGGAAAAGCTCAATCGTTGAGCTTGTGCTCCGGATATCTGAGTGCAACAATCACTTGAATCGAGTGGGAGTTGATCTTCGAGGATGAGATAGTGATGTTTCTCCAAGACATTGCCACCAAGCTACTAGAGCCGTGATGAACTATAACATATCGAGGGGATAGATATGATGATCCTTGAAGTGTGCGATGTTTGACACATGAAAGTAGAAATCAACTAGGGCATCAATTGTTGATGGTTGGTAAAACCACTAGTTTCAAGAAGAACAAGGACAACAAGGGATACTTCATGAAATGACAAAGCGATTCTGCTCTAGTGAAGAAGCAAGGTTGAACCCGGACCGAGACTAAGTGTACATAATGAGGAGCGGACACCGGCGAACTACCTAGATACTTGGTAGATGAAGGCAAGGTCGATAGAAGTATATTGGATATCGTTATGTTAATGTACTTTGCTAGTACTCCTAGTAGCACCGAGTATTGAATGCGGTTCGGTTGCTAAGTGTTAGTAACTTCGAAATAAAGAGCTACGGAATAAGCGGAGACTAGCTAAAGGTGGTGACGATATGTGTTGGAAGTTTCTTCCAAGTTTGATGTGATCAGCATATATTCTACCATCAAGATTATATTAAACCTGAATAATTATCATTTGGTGTTTTGTTGAGCATAGACATGATTGGATTATGTCTCATGTCTGATTATTCATTTAAAGAGAATAATGGTTACTCTATTTATTTGAATAATACCTTCGATGGTCTTGCACCTAAATAAATGGTTTATTGAATCTCGATCGTAGTAATACACATTTTCATGCCAAAAATATAAGATAGTAATGATAGTACCACTTACTTTGGCAGCATATATGAAGTCATATTGGTGTAAAAAGCATGAAGAAGCTCCATGTTGATGGATCTTTGGACTCACTCGTTTTGAAAAGTTTGAGACATGCGAACCATGTCTATTGGTGTATCTGCATGAAGAAACTCTATGCGGATGGATCGTTTAGACTCATGATTTTGAATCACTTGAGATATACAAATCATACCACATGAACAAGATGGTGAAAAGCCTGGTTTGATGAATGGAACTAGATATAGCAACTTAGAAGTAACACATTTTGATGTGTGCAGTCAATAGTGTCTTGAGGCATCTGGTGAATATCATTATGTTACGACTTCAGGATGATTGAGTAGATGTTGAGTATATTTACTTGATGAAACACAAGTCTGAATTATTGAATGGTTCAAGTAATTTGAGTGAAGTTAAGATCTTAAGTGACAAGAGGATAGAATGTCTATGATATGATCATGAGATGAATATCTGAGTTCTGAGTTTTGGCACACAATTAAGACATTGTGCAAATTGTTTCACAATTAATACACAGAACACCATAGTGTGATGGTGTGTCAGAACATCATAGTTGCACTCTATTGGATATGAATGCGTACCATGATATCTCTTATCGAATTACCACTATCGTTCATGGGTTGGGCATTAGAGACAACGCACTCACTTTAATAGGGCACCCGTAATTCGTTGAGGCGACACCGTTTGGAGAAACCTGGTTGTCGTTTCTTAAATTTTAGGCTGCGGCTTATGTGAAAAGTTTGAGGTTGATAGCTCAGACCCAAAGCGGACAAAATGCATCTTCATAGGACACCCAAAACAGTTGGGTATACCTCTAATTCAGATCCGAAAGCAATAGGGATTGTTTCTTGAATGGGTCCTTTCGAGAAAAGTTTGTCTCGAAAAGTTGAGTGGGAGGATGGTGGAGTCTTGATGAGGTTATTGAACCGTCACTTCAACTGTGTGTGCCAGGGCACGGAAGTTGTTCTGTGGCACCTACACCAGTTGAAGTCGAAGCTTATGATAGTGATCATGAAGTTTTGGATCAAGTCACTAGCGTACCTCGTAGGGTGACAAGGATGCGTGCTACTTGAGTAGTGCATAATCCATCTTGAAAGATCATGTTGCTGAACAACAATGAACCTCGAGACTATGGAGAGCGATGGTGGGCCCAAATTCCGACAAATGGTTTAGAAGCCATGAAATCCGAGATAGTATCCATGTATCAAAACATGGACTTTGGTGGACTTGCCCGATGATCGGCAAGCCATTGAGATGAATGGATCTTTAGAAGAAGCGGACGTGAGCGGTAATATCACCGTCTATGAAGCTCGACTTGTGGCGAAGAGTTTTCACAAGTTCAAGGAGTTGACTACGATGAGATTTTCTCATCGTGATGCGATATGATCCGTCGGAATCATGTTAGCATTAAGCTGCATTTATAAATCTGGCGGATGGATGTCAAGCAGGTTTCCTTACCGAGTTTACGTGAGAAGGTTGTATGTGATACAATCAAAGGTTTTGTCGATCCTAAGGATGCTAAAGGTATACTAGGTCAGCGATCCTTCTGGGGCTGGAGTAAGCATCTCGAGTTGGAATATGCACTTTGATAGGATGATCAAAATTTTGGGTTTATACAAAGTTTAGAAACTTGTATTTCCAAAAGTGAGTAGGACACTATAAATTTAGATGAGTATATGTTGTTGACATATTGATGATCGAAATGATGTAAATACTGGAAAGCATATAGGGTTATTTGAAGATGTTTTTCAATGGAAAACTGGATTAAGCTACTTGAACATTGAGCATCGAGATCTATAAGGATAGATCAAAAATGCTTAATAATACTTTCAAATGAGCACATACCTTGACATGATCTTGAAGGTGTTCAAGATGGATTAGTCAAAGAAGGAGTTCTTGGCTGAGTTGTAAGGTATGATTAAGACTAAAAAACGACCCGGAGAAAGAGAAAGGGCGAAGGTCGTCCCTATGCTGAGCGTAGGCTCTATAGTATGCTATCTTTGTACCGCTTGAAGTGCCTTGCCATGAGTCGGTCAGGGGTACAAGAATGATCGAGGAATGGATCATTGGAGGCAGATCAAATTTTCCTTAGAGTAAATAAGGACATGTTTCTCGATTATGGAGATGATAAAGGTTAGTACGTGGTATTGCGATGCAATGCTTGACACCTATCCGAATGACTCTGAGTAGCAAGCGGATCGTATAGTGGAGCAACCATTTGGAATAGCTTCAAGTGGGCGTGGAAGCAGCATTTACAATATGACATAGAAATTACGAAGTACATCGTATCTGAATCTTGAGACCGTTGACTAAAACTTCTCTCTCAAGCAAAACATGATCAGCATGAAACTCATTGAGACTTAATCACATGGTGATGTGAACTAGTTTAAGACACTAGTAAACTCTTTGGATGTTGGTCACATGGCGATGTGACCTATCAGTGATCACATGGCGATGTGAACTAGATTATTGACTCTAGTGCAAGTGGGAGATTGTTGGAAATATGCCCTAGAGGCAATAATAAATTAGATTATTATATTTCCTTGTTCACGATAATGTTTTATTATCCATGCTATAATTGTATTGATAGGAAACTCGGATACATGTGTGGATACATAGACAACACCATGTCCCTAGTAAGCCTCTATTGACTAGCTCCTTGATCAATAGATGGTTACGGTTTCCTAACCATGGACATTGGATGTCATTGATAGCGGGATCACATCATTAGGAGAATGATGTGATGGACAAGACAATCCTAAGCCTAGCACAAAGATGGTTAGGTATGCTAAAGCTTTTCTAATGTCAAGTATCATTTCCTTAGACCATGAGATTGTACAACTCCGGATACCGTAAGATGCTTTGGGTGTACCAAGCGTCCACAGCGTGGCTGGGGTGGCTATAAAGGTGCATTACGGTATCTCCCAAAGTGTACATTGGGTTGTACGAATCGAGACTGGGATTTGTCACTCCGTGTAAGCGGAGAGGTATCTCTGGGCCCTCGGTAGAACATCATCATAATGTGCACAATGTGACCAAGGGGTTGATCGGGATGATGTGTTACGGACAGTAAAGAGACTTGCGACGCGAATTGAACAAGGTATGTTCGGTATACCGGCGATCGAATCTCGGGCAAGTAAAATATCGTTAGACAAAGGAATTGAATACAGGATTGATTGAATCCTCGACATCGTGGTTCATTCGATGAGATCATCGTGGAACATGTAGAATAACATGGGTATCGAGATCGCTGTTGGTTATTGGGAGAGCGTCTCGGTCATGTGCATAGTTCCCGAACCGTGGAATCTACATAAGGTTCGATGGCGCTAGGGTTATAAAGGAAGTTTGTATGTGGTTGCGAATGTTGTTGGAGTCCGGATGAGATCCGGACGTCGAGGAGTTCGAATGGTTGGAGGTAAAGATTTATATGGGAAGTCATTTTGGTCACGGAAAAGTTTGGTTTTTATATGTGTCAGGACACGAGGGAGGGTCGGGGTCCACAAGTGGGGCCACCCTGAAGGCTGCATGGGCCAAGTGTGGGGAGGAACCAGCAGGTGGGCAGGTGCGCCCCCACACAAGGCTGGCGCAGGAGGGCAAACCCTAGGGAGATGGGCCTAAGGCCCATCTAGTGGCGCCTCCTCCCCTCCCCTTTGGCCGCCTCCCAAGCCCCATCTGGGGCTGGCACACCCTTGGGGTGGAAACCCTAGATGGGCGCAGCCCTCCCCTATATATACTTGGGGTTTGGTGCCCAACACATGAGTTTTCTCCTCTCTTGGTGCAGCCACCTCTCCTCCTCCTCCTCTCCCTTGGTGCTTGGCGAAGCCTCTTGGGATGCCACGCTCCTCCATCACCACCATGCGTTGTGCTGCTGCTGGATGGAGTCTTCCTCAACCTCTCCCTCTCTCCTTGCTGGATCAAGGCGTGGGAGCGTCACGGCTGTGCGTGTGTTGAGACGGAGGTGCCGTCCGTTCGGCACTAGGATCTCGGTGATTTGGATCACGGCAATCGACTCCTTCAACCCGTTCTCTTGAGCGCTTCCATAGCGATCTACAAGGGTATGTAGATGCCTCTCCTTCCCCTGCGTTGCTAGTTCTCCGATAGATCTTGGTGACACGTAGGAAAATTTTGAATTTCTGCTCGTTCCCCAATGGTGGCATCATCAGCTGGGTCTATTCGTAGATTCTTTGCAGTAGAACACAAAGTAGTTGTGGGCGTTGATGTTGTTCAATATCTACGTTACTAGTCCAATCTTGTTTCGACGGTATTGTGGGATGGCGGCCGGACCCGACCTTGCGTGTACTCTTCGTTGAGGCAGAGTTCCATGACATGCACGGCATAATGTGGCTAGCGGGTGCGATCTCTCACTTTAGTGAACCAGTTCGACAAAGGTCCTATGAAGGTAAATAGCAATTGGCATATCACGTTGTGGTTTTGCGTGGGTGAAAGCGTTCTTGCTGAAACCCATAGCCCGTAAAACATGCAACAACAATTAGAGGGCGTCTAACTTTTTTGCATGGTATGCTATGATGTGATATGGCCAAAAGAAGAATGTGATGAATGATATTGTGATGTATGAGATTGATCATGTTCTTGTAATAGGATTCCGACTTGCATGTCGATGATATGACAACCGGCGAGAATATAGGAGTTGTCTATTTGTTGTATATGACCCGTGTCATTAAACAGCGCCATGTAATTACTTTCTGCTAACGGTAGCCATAGTAGTAAGTAATAGTTGTGAACAACTTCATGAAGACACGATGATGGAGATCATGATGATGGAGATCATGGTGTCATGCGGTAGCGATGATGATCATGAACCCGAAGATAGATCAATGGAGCTATATATTGGCCATATCATGTCACTACTATATAATTGCATGTGATGTTTATTATGTTTATGCATCTTGTTTGCTTAGAACGACGGTAGTAAATAAGATGATCCCTTACAACAATTTCAAAGTGTTCTCCCCTTGTGCACGTTGCTAAAGTTAAAACGCTTCTAAGCACCGCGTGATGATCGGTGTGATGGATTCTTACGTTCACATGCGGGTGTTGCGAGCCTAGCATGTACGGACATGGCCTCCCGGAACACATCACGGTACACTTAAGTTAACTTGACAAATAGCATGTCTGAGACATGGCCCGAACACCGAGACCGAAGGTCGAGCATGAGTGGTATAGTAGTCTCGATCAACATGAAGATGTTCACCGATGATGACTAGTCGTCTCACGTGATGATCGGACCGCCCTGATTATTTCGGATCATATAATCACTTAGATGACGAGAGGATGTCTATCTGAGTGGGAGTTCATAAGATGAACTTAATTATCTTGAACATAGTCAAAAGACCTTTTAAATTATGTAGCCAGCGCTCTAGTTCCCTTTGTTTAGATATGTTCTAGAAAATATAGTTGAAAGTGGAAATGGCGATTATGCAGACAGTGAAAGCTTATGTCCTTAATGCACCGCTCGATTATGCTGAACCTAAGCGTCGTTTGTGGATGTTCTGAACTGCTCCATACGCCACGTTTGATAACTACGTGATAGTTGAGTTAAGCGGTTTAGAGTAGAGGCACCAAAGCGTTTTCGAAGCGTCGGAACATATGAGATGTTTCAAAGGCGGTGGGATTTCGGGAGGCTCGTTACTTACGTCAAAGGTATAAGACCTCCGGCGATTTTCTTAACGCATGCAAACTAAGGAGAAAAAGCTCAATCGTTGAGCTTGTGCTCCAGATTATCTGAGTTACAACAATCACTTGAATCGAGTGGGAGTTGATCTTCCGGATGAGATAGTGATGTTTCTCAAAACATTGCCACCAAAGCTACTAGAGCTTCGTGATGAACTATAACATATCGAGGATAGATATGATGATCCTTGAAGTGTCGCGATGTTTGACATGCGAAAGTAGAAATCAACTAGGAGCATCAATTGTTGATGGTTGGTAAAACCACTAGTTTCAAGAAGCAAGGACAACAAGGGATACTTCATGAAATGGCAAAATAGTTGCTGCTCTAGTGAAGAGCCAAGGTTGAACCCGGACCAGAGACTAAGTGCTTACATAATGAGGACGAAGCCAGAACTACCCTAGATACTTGGTAGATGAGAAAGCTGGCAAGGTCGATAGAAGTATATTGGATATACATTATGTTAATGTGTACTTTACTAGTACTCCTAGTAGCACCAGGGTATTGAAGATGCAGTTCGGTTGCTAAGTGTTAGTAACTCGAAATAAAAGAGCTACTGGAATAAGCGGAGACTAGCTAAAGGTGGTGACGATATGTGTTGTAAGTTCCTTCCAAGTTTGATGTGATCAAACATGTACGCTCCTTCTACCATCAAGATTAGTATTAAACCTGAATAATTATCATTTGGTGTTTGCGTTGAGCATAGACATGATTGGATTATGTCTATCGCAATCTGATTTATTCATTTAAGAGAATAATGGTTACTCTATTTATTTGAATAATACCTTGATGGTCTTGCACCTAAATAAATGGTTTATTGAATCTCGATGGTAATACACATTTTCATGCAAAAATATAAGATAGTAATGATAGTACCACTTACTTGTGGCACCATATAAGTCATATTGGTGTAAAAGCATGAAGAAGCTCCATGTTGATGGATCTTTGGACTCACTCGTTTTGAAAAGTTTGAGACATCTGAACCATGTCTATTGGTATCGCATGAAGAAACTCTATGCAGATGGATCGTTTAGACTCATGATTTTGAATCACTTGAGATATACAAATCATACCACATGAACAAGATATTTGAAAAGCCTCGGTAAAGATGGAACTAGATAGCAACTTGTTGAAGTAACACATTTTGATGTGTGCAGTCAATGAGTCTTTGGGCATGCGTGAATATCGTTATGTTGGACTTCACGAGATGATTGAGAGTAGATGTTGATATATTTACTTGATGAAACACAAGTCTGATTATTGAATGGTTCAAATAATTTCAGAGTGAAGTTTAAGATCTTCGTGACAAGAGGATAGAATGTCTATGATATGATCATGAGATGAATATCTGAATTCTGAGTTTTGGCACACAATTAAGACATTGTGCAAATTGTTTCACAATTAATACACTTTGGAACACCATAGTGTGATGGTGTGTAGAACATCATAGTTGCACTATATTGGATATGAGTGCGTACCATGATATCTCTTGTCAATTACCACTATCGTTCATGGGTTGAGGCATTAGAGACAACCGCACTCACTTTAATAGGGCACCACGTAATTCCGTTGGGCGACCTGTTTGGAGAAACCTGGTTGTCGTTTCTTAAAAGTTTAGGCCTGCGGCAGCTTATGTGAAAAAGTTTAGGGTTGATAGCTCGAAGACCCAGCGGACAAAATGCATCTTCATAGGACACCCCAAAACAGTTGGGTATACCTCCTAATTCAGATCCGAAAGCAATAAGAGTTGTTTCTTGAATCGGGTCCTTTCTGAGAAAAGTTTGTCTCGAAAGAAAGTTGAGTGGGAGGATGGTGGAGACTTGATGAGGTTATTGAACGATCACTTCAACTAGTATGTGGCAGAGACGCGATGAAGTTGTTCACAGGCACCTACACCAATTGAGTGAAGCTTATGATAGTGATCATGAAGTTTTGGATCAAATCACTACCGTGCCTAAATGGGGTGACAAGGATCGTACTACTTGAGTGATGCATGATCACTGTCTTGAAGTCATGTTGCTGACAACAATGAACCTCGAGCTATGGAGAAGAAATGGTGAGCCCAAATTCCAACAAATGGTTAGAAGCCATGAAATCCGAGATAGTATCCATATATCAGAACAAAGCATGGACTTTGGTGGACTTGCCCGATGATCGGCAAGCCATTGAGATGAATGGATCTTTAAGAAAAGCGAATGAGCGGAATGTCACCGTCTGTGAAGCTGGACTTGTGGCGAAAGTTTTCACAAGTTCAAGGAGTTGACTACGATGAGATTTTCTCATCGTGGCGATCTTAAATCCGTCGGAATCATGTTAGTATTAGCTGCATTTATGAAATGGGATGGATGTCAAAGCGAGGTTCATTACCAGTTCGTAAGGAAAGGTTGTATGTGATACAATCAAAAAGGTTTGTCGATCCTAAGGATGCTAAAAGGGTATGCTAGTCCCGTGATCCTTCTAAGAATTGCAGATGCATCTCGGAGTTGGAATATGCACTTTGATGAGATGATCAAAGATTTTGGGTTATACAAAGTTTATGAAACTTGTGTTTCCAAAGTGAGTGGGAGAACTATAAATTTCAGATGAGTATATGTTGTTGACATATTGATGATGGGAAATGATGTAGAATTCTGGAAAGCATATAGGGTTATTTGAAGATGTTTTCAATGGAAAACTGGATTAAGCTACTTGAACATTGAGCATCAAGATCTATAAGATAGATATGCAATAATAATTTCAAATGAGCACATACCTTGACATGATCTTGAAGGTGTTCAAGATGGATCGGTCGAAAAGGAGTTCTTGCCTGAGTTGTAAGGTATGAAGTTAAGACTAAAGCTGACCACGGCAGAAAAGAAGAAAAGACGAAGGTGCGTCCCTATGCTTTAGGCGTGGCTCTATAGTATGCTATCTTTGTGTCACACTTTTGAAGTGTGCCTTGCCATGGTCGGTCCAAGGGTACAAGAATGATCCAGACAATGGATCATTGGAGAGCGATCAAAATTGTCCTTGGAGTAAATAAGGACATGTTTCTCGATTATGGAGATGATAAAGAGTTGGCGTAACTCTTACGTCGATGCAAGCTTTAACACCTATCGAATGACTCTACGAGTAGCAAACGGGATCGTTATAGTGGGTAACCATTTGGAATAGCTTCAAGTGGGCGTGGAAGCAGCATTACAATATGACATAGAAATTACGAGAAGTACATACGGATCGAATCTGCGGACCGTTGACTAAAACTTCTCTCAAGCAAAACAACATGATCAAGCATAAAGAACTCATTGAGACTTAATCACATGGTGATGTGAACTGATTTAAGACACTAGTAAACTCTTTGGATGTTGGTCACATGGCGATGTGACCTATCGATGTTGATCACATGGCGATGTGAACTAGATTATTGACTCTAGTGCAAGTGGGAGATTGTTGGAAATATGCCTAGAGGCAATAATAAATTAGTTATATTTCCCTTTCACGATAGTGGATTTATTATCCATGCTATAATTGTATTGATGAGGAACTTCGGATACATGTGTGGGTACAAACAACACCATGTCCTAGTAAGCCTCTATTGACTAGCTCCTTGATCCAAAGATGGTTACGGTTTCCTAACCATGGACATTGGATGTCATTGATAGCGGGATCACATCATTAGGAGAATGATGTGATGGACAAGACAATCTAAGCCTAGCACAAAGATGCGTAGTTGACATGCTCAAGCTTTTCTAATGTCAAGTATCATTTCCTTGAACTATGAGATTGTGCAACTCCGGATACCGTAGGAATGCTTTGGGTGTACCAAGCGTCACAAGCGTGGCTGGGTGGCTATAAAGGTGCATTCAAGGTATCTCAAAGTGTTGTTGGGTTGGCTTGCAGTCGAGGCTGGGATTTGTCCTCCGTGTAAGCGGAGAGTATCTCTGGCCCACTCGGTAGGACATCATCATAATGTGTACAATGTGACCAAGGGTTGATCACGGGATGATGTGTTCAGGCAAGTAAAGACTTGCCGGCGAGATTGAACAAAGGTATCGGTATTCCGGCGATGGAATCTCGGGCAAGTAAAATATCGTTAGACAAAGGGAATTGAATAAAGGTTGATTGAATCCTCGACATCATGGTTCATTGATGAGATCATCATGGAACATGTAGAAACATAGGTATCCAGATCCGCTGTTGGTTATTGATGGGAAACGTCTCGGTCATGTGCATAGTTCCGAACCCGTGGATCTACACATAAGGTTCGATGGCGCTGGGGTTATAAAGGAAGTTTGTATGTGGTTGCGAATGTTGTTGGTCCGGATGAGATCGAGCGTCACGAGGAGTTCGGAATGGTCGGAGGTAAAGATTTATATATGGGAAGTCCTGTTTTGGTCACGGAAAAGTTTGGGTTTTCGGTAGCGTCGGGACCACGAGGGAAGGTCGGGGTCCACCAAGTGGGGCCACCAACCCGGAGGGCTGCATGGGCCAAGTGTGGGAGGGAACCAGCCCGGGTGGGCTGGTCGCCCCACAAGGCCCAAGCGCAAGGAGAGTGGGAGGGGCAAACCCTAGGGCAGATGGGCCTAAGGCCCATCTGGTGGGCCTCTCCCTCCCTTTGGCCGCCTCCCAAGCCCCATCTAGGGGCTGGCCCCTTGAGGGTGGAAACCCTAGATGGGCGCAGCCCTCCCTCCCTATATATACTTGGGGTTTGGGGCTGCCCAACACATGAGTTTCTCCCTCTCTTGGTGCAGCCTGCCTCTCCTCCTCCTCCTATCCCTTGGTGCTTGGCGAAGCCCTGGGGATGCCACGCTCCTCCATCACCACCATGCCGTTGTGCTGCTGCTGGATGGAGTCTTCCTCAACCTCTCCTCTCTCCTTGCTGGATCAAAGGCGTGGGAGGCGTCACCGGCTGTCACGTGTGTTGAGCAGCGGAGGTGCCGTCCGTTCGGCACTAGGATCTCCGTGATTTGGATCCGAGCAATCGACTCCTTCAACCCCGTTCTCTTGAGCGCTTCCTAGCGATCTACAAGGGTATGTAGATGCACTCTCCTTCCCTCGTTGCTAGTTTCTCCATAGATAGATCTTGGTGACACGTGGGAAAATTTTAATTTCTGCTCGTTCCCCAACATCTTCGGCGAGCCGCTGTTGGTTACGCCATTGTTAGTGGGTTTGGACGAGGGGGCCCTGCGAGGATGGAAGCGGGCGGTTATGGCGGACAAAAGATGGAGAAGCGAATATGTGCTGGAAGTGGGCGGTGATGATACTACAACCGCCCGACTTACGATACACATACCCGGCGTGGGTCATATCGATGCTAGACAACTTGCTTGAGTGATCATTAACTTTACTCCCTACGGTACCTACTCGTACTATACCCTAGCTTTAGAGTAGAGTAGTAAGTGGACTCCTCTACTACACAGGAGGTAGTATATTCTAATCTAAAATAGTTACAAACTTCAATTTTGGAAGCGACTACGAACCATGCTCCAAAGACCGTTCTCGGGTGTTTGGACTTATATGCAAAAAAATAGCAAGATGCCTTTCCATTGCACATCACACCATCATCACGAACTGGTTTTTTCTCTACTCCTACTACTATAAAAGACTCGGTTGGTGATGATGGAAGGCGGGGAGGCGTGTTCCCGGGCATGCAGGCGGACTGTTCAACACTATTGATTTGTTATTAAAAATTTTAGTAGAGATAGCGACATAGGAAGGAGCACGAGGTTGTGTGAGATAAGGATGAGCAGGCCCTTATCTATAAATGTGGAGAGGGGTGGGGTATCTTTTGTAAAATTGTCATAGTTGGCTTTCTATCCGTGAGGATATAGGTCGGACGGTCCTTTTCTAAATGGCGGGCATACCATCATCACCAACTTCGGTTTTCTATAGAGTAGAATATATATAGATATAGATAGATAGAGGCTGAGGGGTACTAGTAAGGACACCATCTCTTGCCTTGTGCTACTCCTCCGCTCCATTTGGCCTCTCCCCTAAACCCTCCCTCCTGCGCTCCATTCGTGGGCGTTGTTGAAATCTGGGAGGCGCACTCGCATTTGGGGAACCACGACTTCACCGGCGCGATTTCTTCCCGACCTCGGCAACCTCTTCCTCAACGACATGGGCGACAACCTCAACGCCCGGGTCTGCTCCGTTGCACCGTTGTGTTTCTGTCCTTCTGTTTGAAATCGTGGTAGAATTCATGTTTCTACCTGTATCCTACTACTATGCTAGTCCCATGATTAGTTTCATTCTGTTATAGCCGTCATGATTTATTTTGTGCTTATTGGATTAAATTCTGATAACTTGCTCACATATTCAAGCGGTGCGCGTCCCTACAGCCCTCCCGTTTCATGGGGGCCCGGTGATCCTCAAAGGCCCTTAAATCCCCTTGCTATGAGTGCCCAACACCGTTTTGTGGCTCCCGGCGGACATGGTGCATCACCTCACGGATCGTGCAGCGGTCCTTCTGGCCCTTGGGGAGAAACATCAAGTATGACCGTGCTACGGTTCACCATGCGGTCCTGGAGGATCACCGCCGCTGCTAGTCTCGGATGAGGCGGCGCATCTTCCTCTTGATCGTGGGCACGGCGGGGCCCGCAGCGCCGCCCGTCTTTGTAGCGTCTCGGGCGTCGCCGCTCTCTTTCTTGACACAAGCAGATGTCTGGTGCGAGGTCAATGTTACTACCCCTCCGGGTCGTGGGCGTGAAACCGCCTCATCGGACAGACTTGGAATCTGAGGCTGGGACTATCCGCCAATGTGGACTTGGAAAACCCATGGCATCCGTTCTATCCTTTACCCGCCGACTCGGTGCAGGGGACTCAAGGAGGTTCACCGGACATCGCATTATCAAGTGCACTTAGAAAACATGTAGTGTGTGTGTGGGCTTATGGCTGTCTTTGCGCTTTTGATTACGTAAGCTTGCGTTAAACTTGAGTGGCTTTCGCATTCCTTCCTTTGAACTGCTCCTCTCGGTGAGCTGATGTAAGACACTTTGGGTTTCATTTGATAATGGAACGGGAGGAGCCTCCTGTTCTTCTAAAAAATCGCATTATCAAGTTAAATGTTGATCATTAGTCTTGCTCAATGTACTCCGCTGTCTAAGCATGTGGAGACTTCCATAGGATCTTGCTCTATTGGAGTATGGCATGAATAAAGTGTATCCATTATGGTTTAGTCTAGAATCTTCCATGTATGAATTTTTACTACATCTTGGTGAAAGACTTCGATGAACCATTTCTTACATCTCCTCGCTTGCAAGTCATCGATTTAATCCCTCCGTCTAGGTGTAAAGGGCATGGTTAATATTAGTTAATAGTATAGCCAACTGTTGACTATAAGAAAGTGCCATGTCATCTACCAACATGTATAACAATCGATACTCAAAACTATTTCTTAAAGATCATTTCTTGCAAAGCACAATAAGTGTTATTTCTTCACAAGTTTTGGATGCAGGTTGAGCAGTTGAGCGCTTTTGTTTGCAAAAATACCTTTTATCTATTTCACCGGATGTTTGTGAGCTCTAGAGATAGATAATATCCAAAGAAACCTATCGATACCGTTACACATGAGATGACCCCCATCCTTTGTCAAAATAAACAACTCCCGATCAATGCATTTCACTCTTGATTGCAGCATAGGTACCTTACTACTATAGATTAGTATGACCAAAAATTGAACTAACATTATATATATACGATAAATCTGATGCATGTCACCTAAAATTATATCATTCAAAACTATGTTCAAATACAAATCTAACGATATAGTTTTTGTTGACATGCACTAACATTTTGTCGGTTAAATCTTGATCAAATTCAAGGGGACTAATAAACCACGATGTAGTACAAGTGTAGAGGCGGAGCTGCAGAGTCTCACCTCTCACTCAAAGGCGATAAAGCAGTCATATCACAAAACCAACCACTCCCGATAATAAGTGGCCTGGTAAAATAAATGGACAAGCAACCATCACATCCCTCCGTCTTTTTGCATTTCATCTCTCTTGCATTTACTTTCTCGGTTCATCTCACACTCGATCCCTAGCTACTACTCCTAGGGCCAGTTCTTTTGGCGGCTTCAACTTTTCCCACAAGACTAGTCACAATGGAAGTAACAATAAGGCGCCTCACTCATTTATTTAGGCTTCTAAACTACTACTCCGTCTGGTTTATTCCTCACCATTGTAATTTGTGCTAAATTTTGACCAAAATTTAGCGATAAAATGTTACTCAAAACTCTTAAGGCGGTGCATCTAGGTGTGTAAGTCATTTCGAAAACCAAATAATCCCAAAACACTTAGGCGCGGTGCATTAACTTCTACCTCGTTTCTTGTTTCTTGACATATCAACCAATAAGAGATAAAGAGTGTGCATGCTTTTAATGACTTGAGATATCTGGTTAGTTCATTGCATGCAATACTATTAATTAGAAAATAAACATTAATGTTTTCGTTTCTCCTCCTCCTTGGTCACGGTGCACATCCTAAAATGACTTACTCACCTAGGCGGATGGAGTAGTGCATGTGACATGCACTAACATTTCATTAGTTAATTTTATGATCAAAATTTGACCGATTACAATGGGGACCAATAAACCGGACGGGTAGTAGTTATGGGATTTCTAATCTAGAAGCCTAAAAGAAGCGGCCTGGTACTCCTACTAGTAGTAGTACTCACGTTGGAATCGTTTCACAAGACTAGTGCTGTTTTCTACTTTTACAAAAAACGCATCGTAATGTTTAAGCGTGCATTTGCCATACATAAATAATAGTAGTACTCCCTCCGTCTAGGTGTACAAATCTTCCCTCCTTCTTGGTCACCGTGCACAACCAAAGATGACTTATTGACACTGGGCGGAGGGAGTAGAAAGTCTGCAGGCATATATTGAGAGAGCGTGTAGTCCGATAGTCTATAGTAAAGTTTGTGATATATACGCTTACTTGCAAAATGCGTAATAATACACAACGTTTCCAAACTTTCCCTTTTACATACTTAATTAAGGCGCTAAAATTCCTGAAAGTTGGGATTTATCATTTCGTCCCAAAACTAATGAGATCGCCTTCGAAACAAAATTATACTCCTCCTAAAAGCCACGGCTCTCTGAGGCGCTTGCGCCTCCCGCCTACAGTGGCGGCCGTTCCCAGCCGACCTGCGCCTCTCCTCAGCCTCGCAACTCGCGAGGTGCTATTGACCTTGCCCGGCGGCGATCTCCGGTATGGTGGTCCGGCGACAGGTACTCCTCCTGGCTGGGCGTGCACCGGTCACGTGCCAAGCGTAATGAGGCGCTTAGGCCCGGCACCAGGGGCGTCGGCGGCGTCCTCCGCCACCCTCACGGCCCTCGCCATCGCCAAGAACCAATTGCTTGACTCTCTGGGCCGACATAGATCTCCCGAAGCTTGTTGCGGTGCGCTTCTCTTCCTCGGCCTTCTTCTCGCCTCTATTTTGTACGCTCTGCTGGAGGCAAAGCCTCCCGGCGACATCCATTTCTTGCCAAAGCTCCTCAAGGCTGGGGGCTTGGCGGCGGCAGGCGTTCTCCTCGTGGCGGGGCCAGCGCGTCCTCCGGCAGCGTCGTGGGGAGATTGGGAACCCGCGTCCACCTCGACACGTCGCGGCGAGGGCGAACATCCATCGTCCTCTTCGACTAGTGGCGGCGGAGCAGGCAGTGGCGTCGCGTCCGCAGCGAGGCGAACACCGGCGTCCTCCTCGACTAGTGGCGGCGAGATCGGGCAGCGGCGCGTCGCGTGGCGGGAGGCGGAACGCCGGACGTCCTCCTCGACTAGTGGCGGCGAGAATGGACGGCGACGCGTGACCGTCCGCGGTGCAGCGAGGGCTCCTAGGGCTTGGGAGGCGATGCCATGGTGGTCGGCGTGAGAGGAAGGGAGGAGATAGCGATGAGCGTGAGCGTGAGGGAGGAGATAGCGATTTAGTGGGGCGCGTATTTATAGCGAGCAATGGCACACCTCGTAAGATATGGACTGAGCTGCAATGACTTAACTTCAGGTCGGTTCGTCAGCGACATGTGGGCGATACCTGCTGAGCCCGTATGTCGTGACCATGCTGAAGTTAAGTAAAAGCTACGTGGGCATATTTGTTGGAGTAAATTACGGGGGCGAAGGGGTGGAAATATTGCTGGTCTGTGAATTGGACGGCGTGGGGAGGAGGTCATGCATGCAGATTTTTTCACGGGGTGGAGTGGTGGGACAGCGGAGGAGAAGGAGAGTTTGGCGGGCATATTGTTTCCACACATGGAGAGAAAAGATTTGGAGGACGGGCTTCCTGCAGGTATGGGAATGGTGCATAATAAGTCATCTTGCATGCGGGCTAGGTATAGTCTCAAGTCATTAAAAACATACCGCCCACACATGTTCATATTTCAAGGTGCACTAAATTATTGCATGCGATGATTAAGGTGGCCATAATGGTGGTATCTTCTGGTATCATGCACAGGGAATAGCAAACATCTGATGTGGCAAAAATTAAAGAAGAGGGGGTTAGAGTAACTAGTGTTCATGCATGCATTGGTAAACACATTTTTTGTGAAAACGACAACATTAGTTGAGTACTTGCAGACTTCAAAACTATTCCACCGCCTCTACTATCTTGCTAAGAGTAGGTGAAATTTTGAGTCGAGCCCTTTAAACTAGAAGGGAGGTAGTGGTACTCTAATAGCTAGTGTGTAAGTCATCTTCGAAAACCAAATAATCCCAAAACACGTGGTGCGTGCATTAACTTCTACCTTTTTCTTTTTCTTGACATATCAACCAATAAGAGATGAGGGTTTGCATGCTTTTAATGACACGAGACTATCAAACATGACATCGATTGGTTAGTTCATTGCATGCAATACTATTTAATTAGCAAATAAACATTAATGTCTCTCGTTTTCCCTCCTCCTTGGTCACGGTGCACAGCCTAAGATGACTTACTCACCTAGGCGGAGGGTATCAACATTCACAATGTCAAATCAATATTTTACACTCATTATAAAGCGTAGTTCTTATACTCATTATAATCGTATTGTAGATATTGATATTTTAGTATAAATTTGGTTGTGGGATTTCATTGATGCTGTCAAAGCGTGGAGGAACGAGCTTAGGGCTTGCATTGCGGTCTCTACATAGGTATTTCTCTTCATAATCCTGTAATTTTAGAGTGATTCGCTTTTGTGGTAGCGTCTCTTGCATCGGGGACTATGGCGAGTCGCTATCGTTACACGAAGATGGCGTTGAGCATCTCGAAGTTGATCAACAATCTTCAATTGTCAAAGATTAGCCGTTCGGCCAATAAGGTGGCACCTTAATCGCTAAGTATAGCTTTGACAATAGATTAGATGGTATTCTTGTAAATAACGTCATACTGTGTGGTGAATATTATGTCGAATAGTGTCTTGGTGTGGTGGTTAATTAATATAAGGTGGTGTTAAAAAAGTATATATTTGGTCAAACACTTTGCAAGCGGTTGGGGGAGTAAAAGGACGGAGGAGTATCATGCATCGGAGTAGGCAAAAAATTGCTCATTTATAGCGGTCGAAGTCTCAAAGAGGCGACCGCGAGGAAGAAAAGGTCGTGGGGGCGATGGTTGGGAATTAAGTGAAGTTACATCCGCGCCCGGCATGGTCTGACGAGCGAAGCTATACCGTCGGGCCTACGATATGGGTCTAGTAGACATGACATCTAGTGGGTCCGCTTAGTTCTCGAGAACTCTTTGGGGCTTGCAGCCGTTTATCCACCGGGCAAGCCAGGCAACCCCATGCGTTCCCGCCCTACCGTCCCCATCTTCTACCTCCAACAGTTCGCTCCCGATCGTCCGTCCTTTCACATTAGTTCGCTCCGGTTTTTGCGGTACAACAGTTCAACTTCTCTAACCCTCCTCCAAATTCAATGGCCTCCCAAATCTCCATGTGCCGCTGAGTACCAGTTAGAGCCATCACGGTGATCAGTTCATCTCATCTACACAGTGGATCATGACGGTGAAAGCGCTTGCCCTTCCGTTCAGTTCCGGATGAGTGGTGTTGGGCTAGATGTTGAGTACCC
>JAHIAM010006809.1:0-31635 GCA_021605205.1 Aegilops longissima
TGGTCGAGTTGATCGTGCTCGGCGTGGTCAATAACCCTCGGAAGTTGGTTTAGCGATTGCTAAAGCTGACGTCTCGCCGCGTTAAGTGGTCGGATCGTCAAGGTCGACTCCCACGAAGCGATAGCCACCATCTCATCGAAACATCGGGACACCTTTGCGTCTATCATCAAGCTATGCGACCAGCGCATGGAACATTTGCACCTACATATCCCGACACACATATGTGAGATGCCCCAATTGCCATGTGAGAGAGCCACCACCCCATGAGTGACATGAGTGACTCCACCATACGTGACATTGAGAGCATTTCCTGAGAGGATGAGTGTGACCACCACTAGTCCCACACTTGAGAGCATGCCACATCCTATGTGAGGTTGGCGCCATTTGAGTGACTCCACCAACCATACAGTGAGAGCATCATATTGGGAGTGAGTGAGCCACAACACTTAGTGGTGAGGTAGTTGAAGCGGCATGTGAGGCCACTATGATTTCATGACTTAACCTCTACTCCTAGTGTGTTTCTTCTTGATTGCTAGGTCTCCTACACGACATGCCTATCCTCATGCAGTCCATCCCTACATTGGAGGCAGCGATGGCCATGGTGGGCGATGATGCACCCCACATGGTTCCATCAAGATGAAGATGACAACAGGCGATCTTCAACACCTCACCTACAACACATGGCGGCGCTCCAATGGTAACATAGGTGATGGTGCTTCTCTTGTCCCACTAGTGGACTCTCTTACCATCGATTGCTCCCATGATGTCGAACCACCTATTACCATGCTTCATGCTAGTGAAACTTCTTCATGCCTTGACTTACCTATTTATGATGAATATGATGATGAGCATGTTGAGTTGCCTAGTTGTGATGCTATGCTTCATAGGATATCTTGTGAAAATTCTATTGGTCACTTCATGTTTGACAATCCATTGAATTTGTCATATGCTATGAGTGAGATCTCCCATATTGCATCATTTCAATCTCAACATAGTAACTATGCATGCCCCATTAAAATAAATCCCATTTGCACTTATGGCATAGATGGCGAGATGATGGTCATTGGCCTTTGCTTCTCTTGTGATGATATTGCCATGCTTCCTTTACATGATTTATGCAATTCATCTACTATTCCATGCCATGATCACATTGTTCCAAATATGCATTGTTTTGGATGTTGTCAATATTCTCCATGTGATGTTTCCATTAATGCTCATGAGAGACCCCATAGTTTCCTCATACACATTAGGAGATTTTAATTCATCCCACACTTTGCATGATTCACATAATTGCTTGCACCATATGCATTCCATGAATAACAATGCTCTAGATATTGTTCATGATGCATTACACAATTTGAGTCTCCATTATGCCGTACATAATAACAAACCTATCATGATGGATGACATGTTTCTATATCACGCATCTCATTTATTTGAGCATTGGATATTTTGTGCTAACAAACACACGCATATGCATCATGATGGATGATCGTACATCTACTACTACACACACAATTTTCCTTTGTCTTTGTTTTGTGTAGGTACCCATACAATCGTCAACTTCTCAATCCCATGAGTTGTGAAGCAGGCTCTTGAGCAACAATGCTTTGGGATCCGTGGACTATCCTTACCACCATTCCTTTTGCGCAAGGACTACGGCATCTCTTCTACTGGCTCTCACACAGCTATGGGCTATTTACCAATTGCCACCTTATGCTCATTTTACCGTGTTCACATTGCATGCTATGCTTGCTCCTATGCCTTTGCCATGCAATTGTGACCCTTGCTTGCATTACCCATGATGCACCATTATGATACTCCTATGTGTATTTGCATGCTTGGTGGAGATCCTTGTTGCTTTGCCATGTTTATCATGTGCCCCATGCTATTGATGCTATTTTGCTCATATCTTGCCTTCATGCTTATGACATGTCATGTGAAGTATTCATGCACACTATTTGCACCCATGACATGATTGCCTTGATTCCTTCTAATCGTTGCATCTTTGCACTACTAAGCACTTCACTTGATTGATATGATTGCTTGCTATGTTGCATCACCCATGTTCCACTATTACTTGCTTTCTTGGGTTGATGACATATATGCTCATGCCTCTCACATGATATATCTTGATCATGGTCTCTTGTGTCCATTAGTTGCCTCTCTCATATCCACTTGTCTTGAGTGCAACCATACTATGCTTATTGATCTTGGAGACTTTGACATATTACTTGTGATGCATGCTTGTTTGATTGCGCCTATTGCATTTGGTTGTTCTTGCATCATATGCCTCCATACTATAAACGCTCCCTTGTACTTTCTTATGATGAGCATGATGCATACACTTGTTCGATATCTTACCACACGAATGATAGGTTTGCACTTCCGCTAACCTCATTTGTTTTTTCAGTGTTTATCATGTTCTTTCATTTGGAAGGATTCACAAGGCGGTGCAGATTGTCACGACATATTGGATATGTGAAGACATACATGATGTCGACTCCAACATCTTTGGGAACTTTCTTGAGGTGAACTCCTTCCCTTTGAGCCATCCTCAAGTTTGCATATTGGATGGGTCACTCTTTCATTGTTGTTTCTTTCTTGTTGTCTACATGCTACATCTATTGGATGGAGGAGCAACATTGGAGATTGGCTCTTTGGACCTTCACATTGAGGGCTTCGCACTTATTGGATGCACCTTCGGTTTCCACTCTTGCCACAACATCGAGCATTGGTATACCAACACCTCCATATTTGTTGATTGTGATCATACTCATGCTCGATGGACATATCATACTCACCACAAATTTGCGTCTTATGCATGGATTGACTCACATTATGATTGCCTTGTTGCATCTTGTATTCCCATGTCATCCATGATATATGAGCTTGTGCATTTCTTAACAAATTTGTTGTGATCTTTCTTGATGGCATCTTCATACATAATGATCACATTGCCTATCATCAATTGCATGATATCATACACATATTGAGCATCCATTGCCATACTCATGCTATTGATAAACCGTCTCTCTATGACATCATTTTGCACAATGGTAGAATTTGTCGCTTTGTGCACCATGCTTTAGTTCCCATGAATGCTTTACGTGTCATTTTACATCATTTGGATAAGCATCTCATGCCTTGTCATGAACAATTCCTTTGGACGGACTCACTCTTACATGATGGACACTTTGGGTGCGCTAACCATTGTATTTCAGTGTTTCTTGTGTTTGCTCTTTTGCATGTCTATCACTCGTGACACCTTGGACTACTTGGATTGCGCCATGTCTTCAACTTCGTCCAAGCTGCAAGTCCGTCTCGACAACCGTTTCCATGGTGATGAGGATCACGATCCAGGGTCGGATCTTTCCCAAGGAGGGAGATGATCGGAGACATACCACGTTCATCCCCATGTACACTCCAACCACTCTCAAGCCCCAAGGATACATAAGATGAGACCTTGACTATCGCCATTGGACCCAAGGTGAACTCACTCCTCTTGAACCGTCACTTTCCACATGTGAGACATGGCTACTACCTCATGCATGGACCTTGCATACACTCGGGTACATGAGGCGACCATGGAGGATCCAGGACCAAGGCCAAGCATGGAAGAGAAGGAGAAAGAAGACCAGGCGGCGGTACTACCGCCAACACCAGCGGTACTACGCTAAGGCCCCACGGCACTTCTGGCGAAATTCCGCTCTTGCCGCTCAACCCGACAAACTCCTGCGCTCGGCGACCGGGTCAGTACTACCCGGTCCAAGCGGCACTACCGCTTGCAAGCGGTACCGCCCTCCCAAGCGGTACTACCGCTCACCATCTGCGCCAGCAGACCTTTGGCCTTGTATCCCCCCTCTCACTTACCCCTTCATGGCTTAGACTATAAATAGACCACCTCCCCTCCTTTCTAGGGTTAGCTTAGGTTTAGCTCATGTTTGTGTGAGAGCCTTTGCTCATCCACTTGGCTACTTCTCCTCGGACTCGGGACCTCTTGGAGAAAGATCCCCAGCAGATTCAGACCCCCTTCTAGGGTGGACCCATCAAGACCTCCTCTCGGAGAAAGCGGCTACTCGTGTATCCTTACCTTTGTTGATTGTGGATCATATGTACCTCTTAAGTATTGGTGGTCTAGCACTTGTGATTGATCTCTTGTTGGTTTAGTGATTCTCTCTCGTTTTCTCCGTGTTTCCCTCTTGTTCTTAGCGTGTTCTTCGTGATTCCCGTAGGATCCGGCTCCAACGTGAAAGATCGTCCACGTGAGGTTCCGCCTACATCACTCATGATACCATAGATGATGTGGGTGGAACCTGTGAGCGATCTTCGTTGGAAGAATCTCGAAGGAACACGTGTGAAGAAGAAGCAGAGAATCACTCAGAACAGAAAACAATCACTGGCGCTAGATCGATGAACATGAGAAACACAAGATTCAAGAACAATAAAGGTAAAGATACAAATGGCCAAATCTTCAGGAGAATGATAGTCCACCTAGAATCTGAGAAAGAAAAGAAAAGGAGAAGTAGCCAGAAATGAATGAGCAAAAACTCCAAAAGCTAACCTAACTAAGATGGGAGGGTCTATTATAGTCTTAGTGTAAATGGAAGTCAAAGCGAAGGGTACATGGGCTTGACCCGCATCGAACATCGGACGTCCGGAAGGCGTCGGACGTCCGGAAAAGCGTCGGACGTCAGGAGGCTCGGGAAGGTCGGTCGTCAGGACACGTTCGGACGTCAAGTAGATTCTTCTCGTCGTAGGTGCATCGATCGTCCGTAGCGGATCGGTCGTCCGGGGCTTCGGGAGGTCCGGGCGTCCGGGCTGTCGATCGTCCGTGGTTCAGCTTCGGAGAGTCGTAGTCCGGACGTCCGGTCCACTCCATTCGTCCGTAGAGTTTGATTCGGGTGACGATGTTCAGACGTCCGGGCGTCAGACGTCCGTAATCACAGGAATCGTCGGACGTCCGGAAGAAGGGTCGAGACGTCCGTGTCACTGTAACCAGGCTGCATCCTTTCCTCCTCTTGACATACTTGCGGTCCTCGCCGTCTTGGCTCTTGCAAGTAGTAGATCTTGGTTAGCCTCCATGTATCTGATTACATAGAGTTTGAATGAGGTAGTAGCCATGTCTCATGGGTAGAAATAAGTTCGGAGGAGAGGCGAGTTCACCTTATCTTCAATAGCCTTGGCTCGGGCTCTTGTCATGGGTCCGGTGGTGTTGAGGAGATGTAAACGCGTCCCGTGGGGATGAGTGGGGATGCTCGCATCAGCCATGATGCCCCATTACTATTACATATGGTCTCTAAGCCAATACATTGATGATAATTTTCTCATATCTTGCTTTCATGTTTGTGCTATGCCATGTGAATTATTCATGCCCACTATTTGCACACATGACATGCTTGCCATGATTCCTTCTAGTCGTTGCATCTTAGCACTACTAGCTTGCTTGACTTGATCTCTATGATTGCTAGCTATGTTGCATCACCCATGTTCCACTATCACTTGCTTTCTTGGGTTGATGACATATATGTTCATGCCTCTCACATGATATATCTTGTGTATTTCGCTTTCCTCCTATAGTTGCCTCTATGTTATGACCTTGGAGACTTGGACACTATACTTGTGATGCATGCTTGCTTGATTGAGCCTCTTGTATTTGGTTGTTATCGCATCACATGCTTACATACCATGCAAATTCCCTTGTCCTTTCTTATGATGAGCATGATGCATACACTTGTTGGGTATCTTACCACTCGAATGATAGGTTTTGCATTTCCGCTAACCTCATTTGTTTTCAGTGTTTGTCATGTTCTTTCATTTGGAGGTTTCACAAAGGCGATGCCGTTATCGACAACTTGGTCATGCGAGGCATACACGATGTACAACACCAACACTTGCGAGAATCTACTAAGGTGAACTCCTTCCCTTTGAGCCATCCTCAAGTTTGCATATTGGATGGGTCATTCTTTCGTGTTGTTTCCTTCTTATTGTCCACATGATACATCTATTGGATGGAGGGCGACATTGGAGATTGGCTCTATGGACCTTCACATTGAGAGCCTTCGCACTTATTGGATGCACCTTGAGCCTCCACTCTTGCCTCGACATCGAGCATTGGTACATCAACACTCCTTTGACATTGCACTCACATCCATATTTGTTGATTGTGCTCATACATATCATGCTCGATGGACATATCATACTCACAAAAGTTTGCACCCATGCATGGATTGACACACATTATGATTGCTGTTGCATCTTGTATCCCCATGTCATCCATGATATATGAGCTTGTTCATTTTCTTAGCAAATTTGTTGTGATCTTCCTTCATAGCATATTCATACATCATGATCATATGGCCCATCATCAATTGCATGATATCATAAACATGTTGGCGTCCATTGCCATATTCATGCTATTGATAAACCGTCTCACTATGACATCATTTTGCACCGTGGTTGCATTGCTCATACTAATAACACAATTGTGTGCACAATGATTGCATTTGTTCCCATGAATGCTTTGCATCTCATTCTAGATCATCTTGATAAGCTTCATGCGCTTTGTCACGACCAATCTTGCCATACGGACTCAATCTTACATGATGGACACTTTGTGTGCGCTAACCATTGTATTTCGAGTGTTTCTTGTGTTTGCTCTTTTGCATGTCTATCACTCGCGACACCTTGGACTACTTGGATTGCGTCATGTCTTCAACCGTCCAACTACAAGTCCGTCTCGACAACCCGTTTCCATGGTGATGAGGATCACGATCCGAGGTCGGATCTTTCCCAAGGGAGGGAGATGATCGCGAGCATACCATTCATCCCATGTACACTCCAACTACTCTCCAAGCCCCAAGGACACATAAGATGAGACCTCGACTATTAGCCATTGGACACAAGGTGAACCCGTTCTAAATGCTTCCCCTTTCCATTCGTGTGAGACGGTTTGCTACCTAAAGCGAGGACTCTATGCATGCCTAGGTACCAGGAGATCCTCTCGGAGATGCTCGGAATGATGGACAAGTCCCCAAGTACAAGGATGAAGGAACACGGCGAGAGGAACGAGAGAAAGTCTGCGAGCCCGTGATGAGGACATCAATACCATTATTACACCCACAGCCCTGCTGCTATACATCTTGGACCAATTACTAGAGCTCGCCGCTTGATTGAATTATCGGTACTTACGTTTCTTGGTAACGATTCCAATGTTCATGAGAATATGATCTTGCCTAAATTGGATACATTTGTTTTGCTTACAAATGAAGGGCCTACCATGGACAAGAAAGATGAACCTTGGAGCAAGTTCAAGCATGGAGATGTTGGCATGCGCAAGAACAAACGGAGTTACAAGTGATGATTCAGGACTTTGAAGCCGCCCTAATGAGTGCATGAGGCCTTGGACGAAATATACAAGATGCCACTTCATAATATTAGGTCCATAGGCTATTCTAGGTGCAGCGTCACCTTATTATTGAGCCAGGCCCATGTAATTTCGAAATACTTAAGTATAGGCTGTTTTTAGAGTCCGTATGTGTGGGAAACAAGAGTTAGGGTTGGTTTGGACCCCTCCCTCAAGGGCCATGAAATTCCTCCTCTTCCTCCATATATACAGCCCTTAGAGCGTCGTTTAGACTTTGGGTTTTGTTTAGATCAAAAGTTAGCCATAGCGGCAACCGGCGTGCCGTTTGTGTTCAGCGACCGGACCAAGGCGTCAGAACCCCACCTTCATTAATAAAGCTTTCCTCTTATATTCGCAATATCAGATTGCAATCTTAGTTTCTTGCTTGTTCTTACGTTTGCTCGCGAGAAAGCAGGCCCTCGTGGTCGGAGTTGATCGTGCTCGGCGTGGTCAATAACCCTCGGAAGTTGGTTTAGCGATTGCTAAAGCGCGGCGTCTCGCCGCGTCACGTGGTCGGATCGTCAAGGTCGACTCCCACGAAGCGATAGCCACCATCTCGCCGAAACATCGGGACACCTTTGCCTTATAAGCGGACATTGGCGTCGGCCGGACATCGGCCCTTCCCATAAGCCGGACATCCGGCCCGGCCGGACATCGGCGCCCACCAACGGCCGAAAGACCACGGGGCACTGGACATCCGGTCCCCGGGCTCGACATCCGGCCTCCACGAAGCCACTGGATATCCGGCCCTCGCCCGGAAATCCGGCGCCCCACCGATGCGTCTGGAAGACCAGGCCAGCCGGACATCCGGCCCCGGCCGGACATCCGGCGCCTCCACAAGCTCCCGGACATCAGGGCGGCGCCGGACATCCGGCTCCGCTTTGTCTGCGCCTGATAAAGGGCGAGACCCATGTACCTCTTCGCCCCCTAGACTATATACTCCATCCTTCCTCTTTCTAGGTTAGCGTTGATTTAGCTCATTAGATAGAGCCTCGCTCATCCATCGGATCTCCTCCTCGTGAGAGACGCGGCCCCTCTTGGAGAAGATCCACCTTGGATTCAAGACCCCTCTTGGGTGGCCCCATCAAGACCTCCTCACGGAGAAAACGGCTACCGTTTGTATCGTCCTTTGTTGACCTTGAATCATGTATCTCCTTTGTGTTCATCGATCTAGCATTTGTGTGACCGATTCCTTGTTGGTTGAGTGTTTTCCTCGTTCCTCCGTGTTTCCCTCTTGTTCTTCAGCGTGTTCTTCGTAATCCACCGTAGGATCCGCTCCAACGTGAAAGATCGTCCACGTAGGGTTCCGCCCTACATCAGTAATGCAAAGCATGGGTCACAAATGCATGTCAAAGGTATAGGAATGAGCATATCATGCAAAGTGAACATGGCAAGATAACAGGCGAGGTGTCCGTCTTTCGATGAGATGTTGGTTTTTTCGCTTTGGAGGAAATCGACTTTGGCGATCCGACTACGAGCGTCTTGAGGGCGTCGGCGCCTTAGCAATCGCTAAACCAACTCCGAGAGTTTATTGACCGACCGAACACGATCAACGACCACGAGTCTGTTTCCTGCGAGCAAGCGAAGAACAAGCAAGCTGAGATTGCAATCTGGATATTGCGAATATAAGATAAGCTTTATTGATCAAGGTGGGGTTACTGTGGCCTTTATGCAGTCGTTGAACACAAGCGAAATGCTGTGATTGCAGCTATGGCGAACTTTTAATCTAAACAAAACCCAAGGTCTAAGCGGTGCCCTAAGGGATGTATATATGGAGGAAGAGGGTGGAATTTCGTGGCCCTTGGTGGAGGGTCGAAATCAACCCTATCTTGTTTCCCACACATACGGACTCTAAAATAGCCTATACTTGTGTATTTCAAATTACAAGGTCTGGCCCACTAATAAGGTGGCGTAGCACCTAGAATAGCCTCGGAGACGACATTTATGAAGTAGCATCTTGTATATTTTGTCCAAGGCTTCATGCACCCATTATGGTGGCTTCAAAGTCTGAAATCATCACTTGTAACTCCGTTCTTGTTCCCCTTAGCATGGCATTATCTCCATGCTTGTTCTTGCTCAATGTCCATCCTTCTCCAAGCTAGGGCCTTCATTTGTAAGCAAAACAAATGTATCAATTTAGGAAGCATCATATTCTCATGAACATTAGAATCATTACCAAGAAAGCGTAAGTACTGATAATTTAATTGGCGTCATGAGCTCTAGTAATAGTCCTGTATATGTAGCGATGAGGGGCGTGGGTGTAACAATGGTATTGATGTCCTCATCATCCTCCCCTTCTTGAAATGAAGTCGTCGTCTCGGTGAGCTCATCTTCCTCACCCAAATAAGGCTTCAAATCTGCAATGTTAAAAGTGGGACTAACCCCAAAATCTGCGAGGCAGCTCAAGTTTATATGCATTATCATTTATTTTCTCTAACACCTTAAATGGACCATCAGCATGTGGCATTAGCTTTGATTTGCGCAAATTAGGAAACCTATCCTTACGCAAATGTAATCAAACAAGATCTCCAGGTGCAAAGACAACATGTTTTCTACCCTTATCTCCAGCAAGTTTATATTTAGCATTCATCGCTCAATGTTTTCCTTAGTTATCTCATGCATTTTAAAATCAATTCATACGTTCTTTAGCATCAAAATTAACCTTCTCCGAAGATGGAAAGGCAACAAATCAATAGGTGCACGAGGAAGGAAGCCATACACAATTTCAAAAGGGCACATCTTAGTAGTAGAATGCAATGAGCGATTATAAGCAAATTCAATATGAGGCAAGCATTCTTCCCACATTTTCTTATTATTCTTCAAAACAGCCCTAAGCATAGTAGACAATGTTCTATTGACTACTTCGGTTTATCCATCGGTTTGGGGTGACAAGTAGTACTAAAAGCAGTTTAGTCCCCAACTTGGCCATAAACATCTCCAAAAGTGGCTAAGAAATTTAGTATCACGATCTGAAACAATAGTATTTGGCACACCATGCAAGCGAATAATTTCACGAAAGAACAAATCAGCAACATTAACAGACATCATCGCTTTTATGACATGGTATAAAGTGTGCCATTTTGAGAATCTATCCACGACAACAAATATGCTATCCTCCCTTCTTTGTTAGAGGTAAACCTAAAACAAAGTCCATAGATATATCCTCCCAAGGAACACTAGGCACAGGCAAGGCATATATAAACCATGAGGATTGAGTCGTGACTTAGCTTTTTGACATGTAGTGCAGCGAGCAACAAAGCGCTCAACATCCGTCTCATCTTTGGCCAAAAGAAATGTGTAGCAATTATATCCTCCGTCTTCTTCACGCCAAAGTGTCCCATTAATCCTCCTCCATCGCCTCCTGCAACAACAAAAGTCGAGCAGGCTAGCAGGAATGCATAGCTTGTTATACGGAACACAAAACCATCATTAATAACGAACTTGTTCCATGTTCTTCCTTCTTTACAATTCTGCATTACATCTTTAAAATCAGCATCATGCACATATTGATCTTTGATGGTCTCCAAACCAAATATTTTGAAGTCAAGTTGTGAAAGCATAGTATAGCTGACGAGACAAAGCATCGACAATAACATTTTTTACCCTTCTTGTGTTTAATGACATAAGGAAAGTCTCAATGAATTCAACCCATTTAGCATGTCTACGATTCAGTTTAGCTTGACTTTTAATATGTTTCAAAGATTCATGATCAGAATGTATAACAAATTCTTTGGGCCATAAATAATGTTGCCATGTCTCTAAAGTCGAATAAGAGCATATAATTCTTTGTCATAAGTAGAATAGTTCAGACCAGGCCCACTCAATTTTCAGAAAAGTATGCAACAGGTTTGCCATCTTGTAATAACACACCTCTAATCCAATTCCACTAGCATCACATTCAAGCTCAAAAGTCTTACTAAAGTCGGGAAGTTGGAGTAAAGGAGCATGTGTCAACTTATCTTTCAATACCGTGAAGGCTTCTTCATGTGCGGTACCCCAAACAAAAGGCACATCCTTCTTTGTAAGCTCATTGAGAGGTGCACAATGGTGCTAAAGTCTCTCACAAAACACCTATAGAAACCAACGAGTCCAAGAAAACTCCTCACTTGTGTGACCGTTTTGGGCTGCGGCCAACTCTCAATAGCTTCAATCTTGGCTTTATCAACTTCAATTCCTGTGGAGTAACAACATAGCCAAGAAAAGATACTCGATCGATTGCAAAGGTGCACTTCCCAAGGTTACCAAACAAGCGTGCATCCGTGAGCATTAAAAACAACACGTAAATGTTCCAAATGTTCTTCCAAAGATTTGCTATAAATCGGTATATCATCAAAATAGACTACCACAAATCGTCCAATGAAAGCACGTAAAACCGTTCATTAGTCTCATGAAAGTACTAGGTGCATTAGTTAACCCAAAGGCATGACTAACCACTCATATAAACCAAACTTAGTTTTAAATGCTGTTTTCCATTCATCTCCCAATTTCATACGAATTTGATGGTATCCACTCATAAATCAACTTTGGAGAATATTGTAGAGCCACTCAATTCATCAAGCATATCATCTAGCCTAGGAATAGGATGGCGATAACGAATAGTAATATTATTAATGCCTCTACAATCAACACACATACTGTGACGTACCATCCTTTTTAGGCACTAGTATAATAGGAACAGCACAAGGACTAAGAGATTGGCGTATATAACCTTTTGTCGATGATGTGAGGCGGAACCCTCGTGGAAGATCTTTCACGTTGGGCCGGATCTCTGGGGAATCACGAAGAAGCGGCGGAAGAACACGAGGAAATCACGAGGGGAGGAGAGGGAAAACACTCAACCAACAAGGAATCGGTCACACAAATGCTAGATCAAAGAACACAAGGGAGATACATGATTCAAGGTCAACAAAGGGCGATACAAGCGGTAGCCGTTCTTCTCCGTGAGGAGGTCTTGATGGGGGCCACCCAAGAGGTCTTGAATCCAGGTGGATCTTCTCCGAAGAGGGCGCGGTCTCTCTAGTCGAGTAGATCCGGTATGGATAATGACTCTATCTAATGAGCTAAATCACGCTAACCCTAGAAAGGAAGTGGAGGTGGTCTATTTATAGTCTAAGCCACGAAGGGGTAAGTGGGAGAGGATACAAGGCCAAAGGCCAGCTGCTACCCAGGCGAGCGGTAGTCTGCAAGACTTATGGCGGTAGTACCGCTTCAATGATAATACCGCTTGGAGGGCAGTAGTACCGCTTGGGTGGCTATAGCGATAGTACCGCTTGGGTGGCGGTAGTACCGCTCGATTCTGAGTCGGCTAGGTTCTCTTCCTCCTTCTCTTCGAGCTTCCCTGCGGATGGTGTAGGTGTTCCTTGGCGTTTGCACTCCTCCTCGTCGTCCGTGAAGCTCGGTCATACCTATGCATGCACCCAGTGGAGTGTCAAGTAGTATACCATCCTCGAAGGGTCAAGTGAACACGTGTAAAGGAAGATTCACCTTTATGTATGAGAAGTAGAGGTCGCCGCGTGTCACTTGCCAAGCGGACTCTTGACATGGTGATGACGTAGGATGCTCGCATCATCCCTCCCCTTTGGGAAAGATCCGACCTCGGATCGAAAACCAAATCACCATGGGAAAGAGATGTCGTTGCCGTGTCGAGCGATCGATCACCAAGCGCTCATCATCTTGAAACTTGAAATAGGCACTCTCAATGTCATGCACCGTCTTGTGATTCCTTCAAAAGTAGCAAATAGAACAAACACTTGGAAAAACAAATGTGGTTAGCGTTAGTGCAAAACCAAGCATTCAGAGGTGATTCACCAAACAAGTGTTGTCATCAAGCATAGCATAGGGTGTGACAAAGTTGTGACATGGCATGTAAGCATATGAATTGATCAAAATCAAGGTCATCATGGAAACAAACATGTAAGCGTGAGGTAGTGATGCAAATATGTGTGACAAGAGAATAAGCATTTACCTCAAGATCATAGCAATCACGTATAAGCGCTCGACAAATGGTCGATGGTAGGCATAGGAAGTATTCACAACACCAAATAAAATGAAGTGTCTAAACACATGGGTCAAGTGCAAGACAATCCAAGCATAATGTGCATAGGGTGTAGTGAACATAGTGTGGCACTCAACACAATAGAAAGAGCAATTGTTCATCATGTGTGAGGCAATCAAGTCAAGCATGTAGCAATCTTTGTGACTTGGCATATGGGAAGGAATGACATTGTTGCAACCAACCATATGATAGGAGAAAGTAATCCAAGAATTGGATGCAACACACAAGGTATATATGTCATGAAGCATGGAAATGTGGGAATCATGGGTGAAAGCAATATCTCGAGTATGCGTGCAAGCGGTGCAAGCAACACATGAGTATGATCCACAATATCCAAGCTCAAGAAGGATGTCACCGTGAAGGTGTGTCCTTGTCGTTCTTCACAATGCGAAGTGGAAGCAAATCACGGTGTACCGCGATTAAGTGGTAGAATGTATGAGGTTAGCTCTCAAGAGCTCGAATGGTCAACTCACGTGAAGTGGAAGTCGACACAAAGTCCAAGTATCCTACACATGCACAAAACAAAACAAAAGCATATCGCATGGTAGATGAACTCATCATCCATCATGATGGTTCTCATCTTTTGCACATAACCATTAGAAGCACAAGTGCATGAATAATATGATGCAACAATGGCAATATTCATGGCACTAGGTATATGGTGCAAAGTAAGACAAGCATGTTTCACATGTAATATGTCAAAATCTCCAATCATGTGTGAGAATGCTATGGGGGCAAACTCATGAGCAAGACGAATAGCATGGTTGCACTCAATACATGGAAAATCTAGCATGAGAGAGGCAACATATGGAGATATGTGACAAGAAGGAATAACAATGATGTGCAAAGCATGTAGATGGTTGTCATCACCCGCATGAAATGAGCAAGTACGAATCATAGGTGATGCAACAAGGCAAGCAAACATAGTAATCAAGTCGTGCAAACTAGTGGGCGAAGATACAACACACTAGAATAAATCATGGCAATCATGTCATGCGAGCAAATAATAGGCATAGGGAGTGCACATGACATATACATAAACCACGAACACAAAGCAAGATGAAAGTATCATCATAGGAATGGTGCACATAATGAACATGGCAAGAACAACCAATATCTCCACCAAGCTTGCAACTACACATACAAGTACTAGAATCAATCATCATGTGTAATGCAAAGCATGGGTCACAAATGCATGTCAAAGGCATAGGAATGAGCATATGATGCAAAGTGAACATGGCAAGATGGGCATATGATATGTAATGAACAATAGCCCATAGCCAAGTGAGGGCCATGTAGAATGAATGTGGCGTCTATGCGTGAAGAAGCGGTGGGAAAGACAATCTATGAGATCCCAAATCATCGTTGCTCTCTAGAGCTCGTTTTGTCAACTTCGTGGGATTGCGAGTTTGACAAGTATTCATGGTACCTACACAAAGAGACACAAACCAAAGAAATTGTCGCGTGGTAAATGTACACATCATCCATCATGATGTGTGTATATGTGTGTGAGTTAGCACAAGATAAGCAACGCTCAAAGAAATTTGATGCATGGTATAAGAACATGTCATCCATCATGAAAGAATAGTTATTATGTATGACACGATGGGGACACAAATTGACAATGCAAGTGTATGGCACATCAATATCATGTTTCTTCATGGGGAGCATATGGTGCACACAAGTATGGGAATTATACAATGAATAGGATGGATCAAATTCTCCTAACATGTATGAGAAACTATGGGGCCTCCTCATAAGCAATAGCGGACATATCATTTGGAGAAAATGGACAACATCAAAACAATGCATATCCAGAAGCTAGGTGGGCATGGCATGGCATATGAGATAAATGATGCAAAGGGAGCATATCAATATCATCACAAGAGAAACAAATGCCAATAACCATGGGCTTGTCATCTATGCCATATGTGCAAATTGGGTTTATTTTAATGGCATATGCATAGTCACTATGGAGAGATTGCAAATAAGACATATGGTTGATCTCATGCATAGCATATGACAAGTCAAGCGGATTAGCAAACATGATGTGACCTAAAGAATTGTCACAAGAAATCCTATGTAACATAGCATCACAACTAATAGACTCCACATGAGAATCATCATATTCATCATAAATGGGCAAATCATCACATGGGAAATCATACTAGAATGAAGCATGTCAATAGGGTGATCAACATCATGCAAGCAATCAATGTCAAGAATGTCCACTAGTGGGACTAGAGCATCACCGTCACCTATGTTACCTTTGTCATTCCACTCAAGTGGTGTAGGTGAGGTGGGAAAGACCAAATGGTGGTCATCTTCATCTTGATGGAACCATGTGGGGTTGCATCATAGTCCACCATAGCCATCGTCTTGTCAAAGGGAGGGCCGAGAGTAAATCGAGGATCGTGGCGTCATCATAAATGGGACCTAGCACCAAATGAGAAGACACAATAGAGGTAGAGGTCAAGTTGTTAGAAATGCAAATGGCCTCCACGAGACCTATCAACTATCTCACTCTCTCTATGTGGTGGTTCCTCCTCCCTCAAAATAGGTGCATAAACTCACATATGGTGGAGTCACTCATCTCACTCAAGTGGTGGGGTTGTGGCTCTCCTCACATGGGATTTGTGGCAACACATCATATATAGGGCTAGTGGTGAAGGCACTCTCACTCTCAATATGGTGGCACATGTCACTCAAGTCATCATCGTCGCCGTGGTGGGGTGAAGTACTCAACCATCTTATCGTAGTGCGCAGTGGATGAAGGCCGAAGATGGCACATCATCACTCTCCTCCGGGACCGAAGGGCAAATCTCATGCTTTCGATCATGTCGTCACCGTCGCCCGTGGATGAAGGCGAAGATGGCACATCATCACTCTCGCCTCCTAAGATGGAAGCATCATCCTTACTCGCCACCTTGTAAGCTTGCCTCCAAAGCTTGGTCCTTGAAGGTCTCGTAGTCGTGCTTGTCGCGCACCATCTTGAAAAAGAGTCAAGGTAGACTCGGCATCATCAATGCCACAAAGAGGGATGGCCGTGAAGTCGAACTTGGGAGCATCGTCTTGTAGCTCATTGGGCTTGGACACCTTAGTGGTACTAGCCTCATGCTTTCGTCGTGTTGGAGCTTGGTCTTGAGAAGTGTGCTTGGGGTAGAAAGCCTTGGCCTTCATGAGTTCTTGTTCGCCTTGAGAGCACCAATGTAGTAGTCGTCGATGGACTTGTAGTTCTCGAGGAAGATAGTCTTGGAGATGTCGTTGTTCAATCCCATCATGAAGTGGAACTTCATCGAAATGGGGTAAATCCACGCTTGACTCGTCATAATGCAAACTTCATCTCCTTGAAATGCTGCGTCGATGGACTTGGATCCTTGAATGGTGTTCTCCAATTGGCGAAGAAGTTGTTCCGTGTAGGTTGGAGGCACAAACTCTGCCATAAAGCTCTCTTCGTCTTGGGCCAACTCATGTCGTAGTACTCGAAGGTGTGTGAAGCCACCAAGGCGAGGCGTAGTCGTGGAAGTTTCTTGTGGCGCACTTCACTTGATCTTGGGACGAACTTGATGTAGCTTGAGGTGATAGATCCATCAAGCGCTCCCACTCGAGGTACTCCTCGGGTTCTTGAGTTCCATAGAAAGGAATCTTGTGGTCGATTGTCGAGGTCGTAGTAGCTCGTGGAAGTCGCGGACTTGAGCTTGGGAGCTTCTCTTGGCGTAGTCTTGGGGTGCTTGTTGGCGAAGATCTTGGTATGTCCGTGGCGAAGATGCCTTGAAGTCACTTGGCGAAGATGCCAAGGAGATGGTGAAGTCGTTGGCGGTAGTTGATGTTGAGCTCATGACCTTCACGTTCTTAGTGGTGATGGTGTCGATGCCGATGTGATCTTGCGGAGATGGTAGCTCGGAAGCATGTGCTCTTGGCGTCTTATCGAAGATGAGGAAGATCGCTTGTAGGACTTGATGAGGGCTTTGATCTCCTCCATTTGAGCTTGCATCTTGGCGTCGGAGTTGTTGTTACGTGGCATCGAACTCGTCGTTGTTGTTGTAGACCAAAAGGTGAAATGCCTTGCCTATCCATCACAAGACTCGAGCAAATATGAGTGGGAGAAAGAAGAACTTATACCAATGTACCTTGACCGATGTATCAAGTTCACTCAAATGCGGACAATGAAATAGCACTATTGGTACCAATCCTTGGGTTCTCACACCTACACAAGTAAAGCTTATGGAGGAGCTCGGTGAGGATAGTGGCACAAAATTTAATGCAAAATGTTAGCAAGAGTCAATAATGTTGAAAGAGATTCACAAATTACATAAGTGAAACAAATGGACCAATAGCAAAGAATAGCTGCGGAAACACACACGGATAGATAAATGGGTCGTGCAACAAGGAATGAGCACAAAATGTGGAATCCACGGAAGCGCTCGTGTTGCACAACTCAAGAGAGGCAGCTTCTTACGATTGCTCAATAGGCGGATCGACACTTGTGCACAACCTATAAGATGCAAAATGGATAAACTTCTATCCCAAGTATGCTATGTATGTATGGTTCGGTGTTTCTCTCACAATGATCCAAGATGATCAAGTATGATACCATATGATATATTTGGATGCTATGGCTATTGCTTACAAGCTCTTTGCTATTTCTCTTTTGCTTAAAAGCTTATTCTCTCTTTTTTTGTATGTATGGCCACTTTTGCACAATGCACAAACCAAGATAGCAATTGTGTGTGTCAGGGAACAAACTTGAGACACAATGGATGATATGATACCAATATGATATGGTATGGTATGTAATGGAAGGTATGATCACTAATGTGCACAAATAACGTTGCGGCAATACTCAAATGGCTAGTCTCGATAGGCAAATAGCATAAAAGTAAGGCAAGGGGTTAACAATGCAATGGCAAGGGAATATACAATGGTGTAAATCGAGGTTCTTGTCGCTGCGATGATGAGTGGCGGTGTTCTTGATGTAGATACCAAGATGATGGAGACTTCGTCCCTAAGTGGCGAAACACCTTAGGAAGCGGAAAAACCATGAACTCAAAATCTCAAACGTCAAATGTCAAAGTGGTGGAAGCGGAAGCGGTGGTGGTTTACACTTGGCAATGCGGAAGTGGAATGATGGGCTATACTGTGTAGCCGGAGTTGGTATTACGGTCCTAAGTGGCGAAACACCTTAGGAGACACAACTCTCAACACAACAAGATTGGGTTAAGTTGGGGTGGCGGAAGTGTATGGTGGGCAAGCTTATCACGGAAGTTATGGTGGTGGTGGTGGTTGATGAAGATGTAACTGTCCTAAGTAGCCTAAACACCTTAGGAGACTCGAATCACAACTCAAACAAACTCAAATGCAAAGGGACAAAATGGGTTAGGTTGCGGAAGTCGGTGATGGTTATCACGGATGATGTGGTGGAAGCCCTAGGCAAAGATGCCAAAGTACCAAAATTTGATGGTGTCAAAAGGTGGTGGTAGTATTTTTATGGGAAGGGGATGTCAATAGCTTGAAGCTTGAGCTAAAAGCGAAAAATCGGACTCGGATGTGGAAGTTATGGGCAAAGCAATTGAAACTTCGGAGCAGCTTTGGCTGGGAGGGCGGAAGTACCGCTCGGGAGGAAATAGTACCGCTTATGTGATAATGCCGCTTGGAATGGTGATAGTACCCGCTCGTGTCGAGTTTTCATAAAATCTGGCTCTGGGAGGCGGTAGTGCCACTTGGAAGGTGGTAGTACGCTTGGAGGTGCTAAGCGGTAGTACCGCTTGGAAGGAAGGTAATTACCGCTCGTGTCGGGATTTTTTAAAATCCGGATAAGTAGCGATTTTGGGGCGGAAATGGATGATTTGGGGTCAAAATTGGAGAGATTTCGTGGATGGAAAGTGGGAAACTTGGGGAATGCTAGATCCACTTGAAACCAAGCAAATCCACGGATCAAAATCAACAAAACATCATGAAAACTAACAAATCACAAAAAAATTTGGGGCTATTTTTGGTGGGGATTTTCGGATTTAGGGCGAAATCAACAAAATCAAGCTAGAAAAAGAGGTAGGGGCTCCAAAAGCGTGATCAACCTAAGCTCTGATCCATAGATGATGTGAGGCGGAACCCTCGTGGGCGATCTTTCATGTTGGGGCGGATCCTACGGGGAATCACGAAGAGCAGCGGAAGAACACGAGGAAATCACGGGGAGGAGCGAGGGAAACACTCAACCAACAAGAATCGGTCACACAAATGGTAGATCAAAGAACACAAGGGAGATACATGATTCAAAATTCAACAAGGGCGATACAAGCGGTAGCCGTTCTTCTCCGTGAGAGGTCTTGATGGGGAGCCACCCAAGGGGTCTTGAATCAAGGAGGATCTTCTCCGAAGAGGGGCGCGGTCTCTCTCGTCGAGTAGATCCGGTATGGATAATGACTCTATCTAATGAGCTAAATCAACGCTAACCCTAGAAAGGAAGTGGAGGTGGTCTATTTATAGTCTAAGCCACGAAGGGGTAAGTGGGAGAGGATACAAGGCCAAGGCCAGCGGGCTGCTGCAGCAGGCGGTAATCCGGGCTTATGGCGGTAGTACCGCAAGCAATGATAATAATGCTTGGAGGAAGCGGTAATACCGCTTGGGTGTATAAGCGGTAGTACCAGCAGGTTAGGTGCGTGTAATACCGCTTCGTTACAGGTCGGCCAGTTCTCTTCCTCCTTCTCTTCGAGCTTCCTCGCGGATGGTGTAGGTGTTCCTTGGCGTTTGCACTCCTCCTCGTCGTCCAAGTGAAGCTCGGTCATACCTATGCATGCACCAGTGGAGTGTCAAGTAGTATACCATCCTCGAAGGGTCAAGTGAACACGTGTAAAGGAGAAGATTCACCTTTATGTATGAAAGTAAGTGCATACGTGTCACTTGCCAAGCGGACTCTTCACATGGTGATGACCGTGGGATGCTCACTTGTCGGTCGAGCAGCTCTGTACTTGGCGCATAATCTCCTTCGTCTCCTCTGGATTGGTATGGTATGGTGCGCGGTTGGGTAGCGATGCAGAATTAAATCAATTTGATGCTCAATCCCTCGAATAGGTGGTAATCCGGTGGCACGTCTTGTGGGAAGGCGTCGGTGAACTCTGCAAAATGTTAGTGACGACGGGGCAAAAGAGGAAACACGTCCTCGAATGAAAATAATGCCTCTTTGCACACAAAAGCATAGCAAACAGATTTGCTAGAATCTAGCTCATCAATATCAGATTTGGTGGCAAATAAACATGCACTTTTCAGTTTAATTTCAGAAGCAACATTAGATGATTTATTATTAGGCTTCATTTGTTGCTCAAATTCTTTTGCCACAATCTGATTTTCACTCCTATTTTTCTCCTGTTTTGCTTTATTAGCTCTATTAATATCATCTTTCAAAATGGAATCAGGAGTCATAGGAAGCAAAGTAATATTTTATCCTTGTGAACAAAAGTATCTTGATTGTTTCTACCATGGTGTACAGATTTTTTATCAAATTGCCATGGTCTACCAAGTAATAAGGAACATGCTTGCATAGGTACCACATCACAATCAACATAATCGGCATATGTAGAGATACTAAAATACACACGAGCAGATGCGTGTTACCTTAACCTTGCAGCTGTTGTTGAACCATTGGATGTAGTAAGGATGTGGATGTGGTCTTGTGGTGAGAAAGCTTCTCCACCATATCCATGCTAGCCAAGTTGTTGCAGCTCCTCCATCTATGATGGCCTTGAATAGAGCGTTCCTTCACAACTCCTTTGTATGGAACAAGTTATGCCTCTGATTTTGCTCGACTTGTGTAACTGCACACTCAAAACACGTTGAGCAACTAAACATTCATACTGTCGGCATCTTGACAGCCATGTATTGCGTCTCATGATCGAGAATCATCTCCACCGTGTTCTTCATGTGTAATAGAGCCAAAGTCTCTTCATCATAGTCACTAAGCAGACTCATACCCACCATCCTTAGTAGCAATCATCCTGCGCTGAGATTGACATTCTCTGTAAAATGTCCTCTTCCCTTATGACGACAAATAATATAACTTGTGTGCCTGTTGGCGCCATGGAAGAAGAAGAGCTACTGTGTAGGCCCGGCGGGTGTACTCTTGGCGGATAGTGGTGGTTGTGCACTGCTTTCTTGTATCACGGTTGGAGGTGGCAGGCTAAGCGGAGGTGCGGTGTAGTAGAAGCGTGTGGAAGTAGATGATGCACGTGGTGTCCATGAGGAAGGTCGACCTGCGAAAAAGTTAGTCAGCGCCAAGGCACATCGATCCTGCACGCACTTCACGTTCGACTTTACAAGCAAGATGGAATAATCGGTGATATTATTATAATCCTTGTAGTCTAGAATGGTCTGAATCTCTCTATTTAATCCACCGGAAAAGCGTGCAAGCATAGCTTCATTCTCCTCAACAATACCACATCTAATCAAGCGGTTTGTAATTCACGATAATATTCTTCTACGAATTTTTCCTTGTCTTAAGCGCTGCAATTTTTGAAGTAATTCACGTTGATAATATGGTCGTCTTTCGATGAGATGTTGGTTTTCGCTTTGGAGGAAGTCGACTTTGGCGATCCGACTCTGAGCGAGCGTCTTGAGGCGTCGTCGCCTTAGCAATCGCTAAACCAACTCGAGAGGTTATTGACCCACGCGAACACGATCAACGACCACGAGTGCATTTCCTGCGAGCAAGCGAAGAACAAGCAAAAACTGAGATTGCAATCTGGATATTGCGAATATAAGATGAAAGCTTTATTGATCAAGGTGGGGTTACGTGGCGCCTTTATGCAGTCGTTGAACACAAGCGAAATGCAGCGAAGTTGCAGCTATGGCGAACTTTTAATCTAAACAAAACCCAAGGTCTAAGCGGTGCCCTAAGGGCTGTATATATGGAGGAAGAGAATTTCGTGGCCCTTGGTGGAGGGTCGAAATCAACCCTAACTCTTGTTTCCCCACATACGGACTCTAAAACAGCCTATACTTAAGTATTTCGAAATTACATGGGCCTGGCCCACTAATAAGGTGTGCAGCACCTAGAATAGCCTCGGGACGACATTTATGAAGTAGCATCTTGTATATTTCGTCCAAGGCTTCATGCACCCATTATGGTGGCTTCAAAGTCTGAAATCATCACTTGTAACTCCGTTCTTGTTCCCCTTAGCATGGCATTATCTCCATGCTTGTTCTTGCTCAATGTCCATCCTTCTCCAAGCTAGGGCCTTCATTTGTAAGCAAAACAAATGTATCCAATTTAAGCAGCATCATATTCTCATGAACATTAGAATCATTACCAAAAAGCGAAAGTACGATAATTTAATTGGCGTCTTGTGAGCTCTAGTAATTGGTCCGGTATATGTAGCAGTAGGGGCTGTGGGTGTAACAATGGTATTGATGTCCTCATCATCCTCCCTTCTTGAAATGAAGTCGTCCTCGTGAGCTCATATTCCTCACCCAAATAAGGCTTCAAATCTGCAATGTTAAAAGTGGGACTAACCCCAAAATCTGCGAGGCAGCTCAAGTTTATATGCATTATCATTTATTTTCTCTAACACCTTAAATGGACCATCACACGTGGCATTAGCTTTGATTTGCGCAAATTAGGAAACCTATCCTTACATAAATGTAACCAAACAAGATCTCCGGTGCAAAGACAACATGTTTTCTACCCTTATCTCCAGCAAGTTTATATTTAGCATTCATCGCTCAATGTTTTCCTTAGTTATCTCATGCATTTTAAAATCAATTCACACGTTCTTTAGCATCAAAATTAACCTTCTCCGAAGATGGAAGAGGCAACAAATCAATAGGTGCACGGTAGGAAGCCATACACAATTTCAAAGGGCACATCTTAGTAGTAGAATGCAATGAGCGATTATAAGCAAATTCAATATGAGGCAAGCATTCTTCCCACATTTTCTTATTATTCTTCAAAACAGCCCTAAGCATAGTAGACAATGTTCTATTGACTACTTCAGTTTATCCATCGGTTTGGGGTGACAAGTAGTACTAAAAAGCAGTTTAGTCCCCAACTTAGCCCATAAACATCTCCAAAAGTGGCTAAGAAATTTAGTATCACGATCTGAAACAATAGTATTTGGCACACCATGCAAGCGAATAATTTCACGAAAGAACAAATCAGCAACATTATGACATCATCGCTTTTATGACATGGTATAAAGTGTGCCATTTTAGAGAATCTATCCACGACAACAAATATGCTATCCCTCCCTTCTTTGTTAGAGGTAAACCTAAAACAAAGTCCATAGATATATCCTCCCAAGGAACACTAAGCACGAGCAAAGGCATATATAAACCATGAGGATTGAGTCGTGACTTAGCTTTTTGACATGTAGTGCAGCGAGCAACAAAGCGCTCAACATCCGTCTCATCTTTGGCCAAAAGAAATGTGTAGCAAGTATATCCTCCGTCTTCTTGGCGCCAAAGTGTCCCATTAATCCTCCTCCATCGCCTCCTGCAACAACAAAAGGCGAACAGAGCTAGCGAGGAATGCATAGCTTGTTGTACGGAACACAAAACCATCATTAATAACGAACTTGTTCCATGTTCTTCCTTCTTTACAATTCTGCATTACATCTTTAAAATCAGCATCATGCACATATTGATCTTTGATGGTCTCCAAACCAAATATTTTGAAGTCAAGTTGTGAAAGCATAGTATAGCGACGAGACAAAGCATCGGCAATAACATTTTCTTTACCCTTCTTGTGTTTAATGACATAAGGGAAAGTCTCAATGAATTCAACCCATTTAGCATGTCTACGATTCAGTTTAGCTTGACTTTTAATATGTTTCAAAGATTCATGATCAGAATGTATAACAAATTCTTTGGGCCATAAATAATGTTGCCATGTCTCTAAAGTCCGAACAAGAGCATATAATTCTTTGTCATAAGTAGAATAGTTCAGACTAGGCCCTCAATTTTTAGAAAAGTATGCAACAGGTTTGCCATCTTGTAATAACACACCTCTAATCCAATTCCACTAGCATCACATTCAAGCTCAAAAGTCTTATTAAAGTCAGGAAGTTGGAGTAAAGGGCATGTGTCAACTTATCTTTCAATACCGTGAAGGCTTCTTCACATGCGGTACCCCAAACAAAAGGCACATCCTTCTTTGTAAGCTCATTGAGAGGTGCAGCAATGGTGCTAAAGTCTCTCACAAAGCGCCTATAGAAACCAGCGAGTCCAAGAAAACTCCTCACTTGTGTGACCGTTTTGGGCTGCGGCCAACTCTCAATAGCTTCAATCTTGGCTTTATCAACTTCAATTCCTGTGGAGTAACAACATAGCCAAGAAAAGATACTCGATTCGGTGCAAAGGTGCACTTCCCAAGGTTACCAAACAAGCGTGCATCACGTAGAGCATTAAAAACAACACGTAAATGTTCCAAATGTTCTTCCAAAGATTTGCTATAAATCAGTATATCATCAAAGTAAACTACCACAAATCGTCCAATGAAAGCACGTAAAACTTAGTTCATTAATCTCATGAAAGTACTAGGTGCATTAGTTAACCCAAAAGGCATGACTAACCACTCATATAATCCAAACTTAGTTTTAAATGCTGTTTTCCATTCATCTCCCAATTTCATACGAATTTGATGGTATCCACTCATAAATCAACTTTGGAGAATATTGTAGAGCCACTCAATTCATCAAGCATATCATCTAGCCTAGGAATAGGATGGCGATAACGAATAGTAATATTATTAATGCCTCTACAATCAACACACATCTGTGACGTACCATCCTTTTTAGGCACTAGTATAATAGGAACAGCACAAGGACTAAGAGATTGGCGTATATAACCTTTGTCGAGCAGCTCACTGTGCTTGGCGCATAATCTCCTTCGTCTCCTCTGGATTGATGCGGTATGGTGCGCGGTTGGGTAGCGATGCACGGGAATTAAGTCAATTTGATGCTCAATCCCTCGAATAGGTGGTAATCCGGTGCACGTCTTGTGGGAAGGCGTCGTGAACTCTGCAAAATGTTAGTGACAGCGGGGGCAAAGAGGAAAACACGTCCTCGAATGAAAATAATGCCTCTTTGCACACAAAAGCATAGCAAACAGATTTGCTAGAATCTAGCTCATCAATATCAGATTTGGTGGCAAATAAACATGCACTTTTCAGTTTAATTTGAAGCAACATTAGATGGTTTATTATTAGGCTTCATTTGTTGCTCAAATTCTTTTGCCACAATCTGATTTTCACTCTTATTTTTCTCTGTTTTGCTTTATTAGCTCTATTAATATCATCTTTCAAAATGGAATCAGGAGTCATAGGAAGCAAAGTAATATTTTATCCTTGTGAACAAGAGTATCTGATTGTTTCTACCATGGTGTACAAATTTTATCAAATTGCCATGGTCTACCAAGTAATAAGGAACATGCTTGCATAGGTACCACATCACAATCAACATAATCAGCATATGTAGAGATACTAAAATGCACACGAGCGATCGTGTTACCTTAACCTTGCGCTGTTGTTGAACCATTGGATGTAGTAAGGATGTGGATGTGGTCTTGTGGTGAGAAAGCTTCTCCACCATATCCATGCTAGCCAAGTTGTTGCAGCTCCCTCCATCTATGATGGCCTTGAATAGAGCGTTCCTTCACAACTCCTTTGTATGGAACAAGTTATGCCTCTGATTTTGCTCGACTTGTGTAACCTGCACACTCAAAACACGTTGAGCAACTAAACATTCATACTGTCGGCATCTTGACAGCCATGTATTGCGTCTCAGGATCAGAATCATCTCCACCGTGTTCTTCATGTGTAATAAGAGCCAAAGTCTCTTCATCATAGTCACTAGCGGACTCATACCCACCATCCTCGGTAGCAATCATCTGCGCTGAGATTGGCATTCTCTATAAAATGTCCTCTTCCCTTACAGCGACGACAAATAATATCACTTGTGTGCCTGTTGGCGCCATGGAAGAAGAAAGAGCTGTGTGTAGGCCCAGCGGTGTACTCTTGGCGGATAGTGGTGGTTGTGCTGCTTTCTTGTATCACGGTTGGAGGTGGCAGCCGGCGGAGGTGCGGTGTAGTAGAGCGTGTGGAAGTAGATGATGCGTGGTGTCCATGATGAAGGTCGACCTGCGAGAAAAGTTAGTCGCGCCAAGGCACATCGATCCTGCACTTCACGTTCAGCTTTACAAGCAAGATGGAATAATCGGTGATATTATTATAATCCTTGTAGTCTAGAATGGTCTGAATCTCTCTATTTAATCCACCGAAAGCGTGCAAGCATAGCTTCATTCTCCTCAACAATACCACATCTAATCAAGCCGGTTTGTAATTCGATAATATTCTTCTACGAATTTTTCCTTGTCTTAAGCGCTGCAATTTTGAAGTAATTCACGTTGATAATATGGTGGAACCAGATCGCATAGCAGTTTTCAAAGCAGCCCAAGTAGCTGGAGCAGGATATAATCTACAATGTTCAGACCACCAAACACATGCAAAGCTAGTGAAAGCACAAACAGCAGCGAGGAACACGTCTCTCCTCGGGATATTGTAAACATGTAAATCGTTGTTCAGTTTCTAACTCCCAAGTAAGATATATATCAGGAACATATCTACCCTCAAATGGTGGAATATTCAATTTCAGTTTAGGGAGATGGTCATGATCTCGTACTGAAGGGGGCGAACATTGCCATTATTTGCATGTGGGCGACACTGGTGGTTGTGGTCTTTGGTGGTTGCGCGTGGTTCGATGTTGATCAACCTCATCCTCGTAAGCTCTCACATAATCATCCTCCCCCTTGCGGCGGGAGCCACGAAGTATCAACAATGACACCGGCAGCTTGGCGGTGAAGAGGGACACGGGAAGCTTCGGCGGAGGGCTGTTTCGCGATGTGGAGGTAGTCCATGTTGTTGTAGTAGAGGTGCGTTAGGTGCAGCCGGTGGTGGTGGTGGTAGGCAGCGAGCAATTCATTAAACTTGTTATCGAGCTTTGTTTGACGCCTTCTCAATGCCATCTATCTTCTCCATGGCCTCTTCAAATCTATTTAGCACATCGTCCACCTGCCCTCATCATTTGTTGAAACTTATCATGTAGCGCTTTGTTTGTCATGTTCTCCCGGTCGGTCTCGTCGACTTGTGATCCTGCCATGGTTAGCGACAATAGAAACACACAAGAATATGATTGACGGACTACTAGGAAGTGGTGGTGGTGGTGTGGTGGGCGATCACAAATCCGTCAAGCAAATCTCAAATTCTTACAGTTCTTACCCGGCGGCGGTGATCGGCAACCGATGTAGTCAAAACTCTCAAAGCTTGGATAGGCGATTACGGGGAGAGTCAAGCATACGATGTAGATGTATGTGGAGCTGGGAAGGCTTATAATATGGTAGCAAAAAGGTTAGCAATAATCAATTCGAGAGATGCAAAGTTGAATAAGCGCTCAGCAGCAGTCTTGTCTTTGGTCCTAGGCTGAACCGTGCTAGAGGCGAGCCTAGAACACTAACAAAATCACGGCTGCTGCGTAAACAACGGAAAAGCACACTCTGGAAATTTTTTTTTCGCTTTTTTTTTTTTTTTTGCTTTTTTTTGCGCTGCTCTTTTTTTTTTTTGCGAAAAATCACTATAATGGCGAGTGTCTCAAAACTCTTCCAGGTCAATGGCGGGATGGGCACGAAATTTTTCGACCAAAAATTTTTTTTTTTTATTGCCGGACCCAAAAGCTGAAGCAGGTCAAAAAACTTTCTATAATGGTTGTCTCAATACACTTAGAAACACCTAAAAATAGGATAGCGAGAAAATTTTTTGACAAGTGCGTTTTGGAAAATTTTGGGCCTAAGCGGAGGTGGTTTCGGACTCTTTTTTTTTCGAAACCTACTCGGCAAGGAAACACGAATCGGAAACTAGATGGATCTCGAAAACAAACCTAATATGCAAAGAACTTCGGATTGGTGGTGGATATATGGTGGTGGTATATGGTGGCAGCGGTGGTGGTATATGGTAGCGGTGGTGGTATATGGACGGATTGGTGGTGGTATATGGATGGATTGAGGCGGTGGCGGATAAGCAATGGTGGTAGATGGCAAAGGCGATGATGATGGTGCGGTGGTGGCGTGACAACTTATGACGAACTTCGAAACTCTAAAGACTAGACTCTAAGACCAGCAACTTGACACGGCGATGCAACATAAATTCAACAAAGCAAAACCCTAAAAAGATTATGCAAAGGCTCAGATTGGTTGGATATGATGAACTAACCTAATTTTTTTGTGGCTTTTTAAGTGGACTTTAGGTATGAAGAACAGACTCGATCTAATCTCGAAAAGCTGTAAAATCTCACGAGCAACACTGAAAATCTGATACCACTTGATAGAGGCAAAGGTGTCCGTCTTTCGATGAGATGTTGGTTTTCGCTTTGGAGGAAATCGACTTTGGCGATCCGACTACGAGCGTCTTGAGGGCGTCGCGCCTTAGCAATCGCTAAACCAACTCCGAGAGGTTATTGACCACGCGAACACGATCAACGACCACGAGGTGCATTTCCTGCGAGCAAGCGAAGAACAAGCAAGCTGAGATTGCAATCTGGATATTGCGAATATAAGATGAAAGCTTTATTGATCAAGGTGGGGTTACGTGGCGCCTTTATGCAGTCGTTGAACACAAGCGAAATCTGCGAAGTTGCAGCTATGGCGAACTTTTAATCTAAACAAAACCCAAGGTCTAAGCGGTGCCCTAAGGGCTGTATATATGGAGGAAGAGGGAATTTCGTGGCCCTTGGTGGAGGGTCGAAATCAACCCTAACTCTTGTTCCCCACACATCGGACTCTAAAACAGCCTATACTTAAGTATTTCGAAATTACATGGGCTGGCCCACTAATAAGGTGATGCAGCACCTAGAATAGCCTCGGGACGACATTTATGAAGTAGCATCTTGTATATTTCGTCCAAGGCTTCATGCACCCATTATGGTGGCTTCAAAGTCTGAAATCATCACTTGTAACTCCGTTCTTGTTCCCCTTAGCATGGCATTATCTCCATGCTTGTTCTTGCTCAATGTCCATCCTTCTCCAAGCTAGGGCCTTCATTTGTAAGCAAAACAAATGTATCCAATTTAAGCAGCATCATATTCTCATGAACATTAGAATCATTACCAAAAGCGAAAGTACGATAATTTAATTGGCGTCTTGTGAGCTCTAGTAATTGGTCCGGTATATGTAGCGATAGGGGCTGTGGGTGTAACAATGGTATTGATGTCCTCATTGTATGTGGGCTGGGAAGGCTTATAATATGGTAGCAAAAGATTGACAATAATCAATTCGAGAGATGCAAAAGTTGAATAAGCGCTCACTTGCGAGTCTTGTCTTTGGTCCTAGGCTGAACCGTGCTAGAGGCGAGCCTAGAACACTAACAAAATCAGTATTTGTTGCTGCGTAAACAACGGAAAAGCACACTCTGGAATTTTTTCGCTCTTTTTTTTAGCTGCTTTTTTTTTTTTGCTCTTTTTTTTTTTTGCGAAAAATCACTATAATGGCGAGTGTCTCAAAACTCTTCCAGAGGTCAAAGCGGCGGGATGGGCACGAAATTTTTTGACCAAAATTTTTTTTTTCATTTGCCGGACCCAAAAAGCTGAAGCAGGTCAAAAAAAAACTTTCTATAATGGCATTGTCTCAATAAACTTAGAAACACCTAAAAATAGGATAGCCGGAAAATTTTTTTGACAAGTGCGTTTCGGAAAATTTTGGGCCTAAGCGGAGGTGGTTTCAGGACTCTTTTTTTTTTCGAAACCTACTCGGCAAGGAAACACGAATCGGAAACTAGATGGATCTAGAAAACAAACCTAATATACAAGGAACTTCGGATTGGTGGTGGATATATGGTGGTGGTATATGGCGGTGGTGGTATATATGGTAGCGGTGGTGGTATATGGATATGGATTGGTGGTGGTATATGGATACGGATTGGTGGTGGTATATGTGGCGGATAAGCAATGGTGGTAGATGGCAAGGCGATGATGATGGTGCGGTGGCGGCGTGACAACTTATGACGAACTTCGAAACTCTAAAGACTAGACTCTAAGACCAGCAACTAGACACGGCGATGCAACGCCAAATTCAACAAAGCAAAACCTAAAAAGATTATGCAAAGGCTCAGATTGGTTCGGATATGATGAACTAACCTAATTTTTTGTGGCTTCGTGGACTTTAGGTATGAAGAACAGACTCGATCTAAACTACGAAAAAGCTGTAAAATCTCACGAGCAACACGGAAATCTGATACCACTTGATAGAGGCAAAAGGTGTCCGATCTTTCGATGAGATGTTGGTTTTTCGCTTTGGAGGAAATCGACTTTGGCGATCCGACTACTGAGCGTGCGAGGGCGTCGGCGCCTTAGCAATCGCTAAACCAACTTCAGAGGTTATTGACCCTTAGCGAACACGATCAACGACCACGAGGCCTGTTTCCTGCGAGCAAGCGAAGAACAAGCAAGCTGAGATTGCAATCTGGATATTGCGAATATAAGATGAAAGCTTTATTGATCAAGGTGGGGTTCTGTGGCGCCTTTGTGCAGTCGTTGAACACAAGCGAAATGCATGAAGTTGCAGCTATGGCGAACTTTTAATCTAAACAAAACCCAAAAGGTCTAAGCGGTGCCCTAAGGGCTGTATATATGGAGGAAGAGGGAATTTCGTGGCCCTTGGTGGAGGGTCGAAATCAACCCTAACTCTTGTTCCCCCCACATACGGACTCTAAAACAGCCTATACTTAAGTATTTCGAAATTACATGGGCCTGGCCCACTAATAAGGTGTGCGAGCACCTAGAATAGCCTCGGGGCGACATTTATGAAGTAGCATCTTGTATATTTCGTCCAAGGCTTCATGCATCCATTATGGTGGCTTCAAAGTCCTGAAATCATCACTTGTAACTCCGTTCTTGTTCCCCTTAGCATGGCATTATCTCCATGCTTGTTCTTGCTCAATGTCCATCCTTCTCCAAGCTAGGGCCTTCATTTGTAAGCAAAACAAATGTATCCAATTTAGGCGACATCATATTCTCATGAACATTAGAATCATTACCAAAAGCGAAAGTACGATAATTTAATTGGCGTCTGTGAGCTCTAGTAATTGGTCCGGTATATATAGCAGATAGGGGCTGTGGGTGTAACAATGGTATTGATGTCCTCATCA
>JAHIAM010006810.1:0-43338 GCA_021605205.1 Aegilops longissima
AATCAAGATAGAATCTGATTCAAATCATATCTATTTAAGACAAAGCAGAATAGACAGAATATAAGTGTGGGAAACTACAAGCAATAACAACACTTGTAATGTGCATGGCATGAGAACATAACTGTTTATTCAATTGAAACTGAAATCAACATAGAGCAAGTTACAACAGACAAACAGCCAAACACGTTGAAGAAACAGGTTTAAAACATACTGTTGCGCCATTGGAGTTTCAATTGCATCCTTCAAATTTGAAATTGGTTGGTATCGATAAATCTGATGATGCAAGAGCAAAGTAGTATGAACCATAGCTACGGAACCTGACACGAGAACAATTCTTCTTACGCTTTAAGCGTTGACTTGGGTTTGGAGTGGTGGTCCTCGTGATTTGGGCACTGCAGTTGCCTTACTAACTGCTTTCGTGTTTGGGTGCTCTGTGGTGGAGGCGGTGTTTGTGTCAGCTTGAGGCTGGGTGTCTATCTGCTGGGGTTGGGGTTAGAAGGGGTGTAGCTGGTTCTCTATCCAGCTGGGTAGGGGTACAATCTGCATGAGTGTGGGTTATGTGTGGTGGGGCTGGTTCTTGGGCAAGTACAACCGTGGTTCTATCTGCATCGACAGTGCACGATCTTTTACGAAGACCGTGTTTTTACTCCCACGAATCTGCCATCACTCCTCAATTGAAATGGCTGATAAACAAGAAAAGTAATTGAATGTCTGAGACATTGTAAGGTGAGGCAGGTGCAATGGATAGTAGGGAAGAAAACAGGGCATGAAATAATTCACATTTATGTTGTCTAAGCAAAGCAGAATAGCGAGGACATAATTTCACATATATGATGGCTAATTAAGCAGGATAGCATGACATAATTTCAAATTTATGATTTATATACTAAGGAAGTGAGCAGAGGCAATCGCATATATGATGTGTCAACTAAGGAGATGGCATTCAATATTATGTATATGATGTAAAAACTAAGCATTGCAATACAACATATGCATTATATGAGTAATATAACCCTGAAGTTTGAGCATACACCTCGAGGGGATAATAGGACTGGTCATCGCCTCTGAATCCTCCTCGAAGAGCTATCTGTAACCAGACAAGATATCACTTCAGCAGGTAGCATTGTCTGCTCACGAAGACCTTGTTTTCCTCAGATTTCTCCATCACCAATTCAAATGGCTGATGCAGGAAGAAGCGATTGAATATACAAACATTGTCGACAAAAGCAATGAGAAATACAAAAAAAGGATGACATGATATAATTCACATATATGGCGCTTGCCTAAACAGACATGGCATTGCATAATTCACATACATAATGCCTTGCAACAAGATAACATTGCATAATTCACATATATAATGTCTTGCAACAAGATGGCATTGCATAATTCACATATATGGTAATTAGACACTAAGCAGGTGGCATTCACACAAAGCATGTCTAAACTAAGCAAATGACATAGCAATGCAAGATACCATACATACGATATGAGCAACATAACCCTGCCAAGTTAGGGCATGCACCTCGGGGAAATATGACTGGTCATCTGCTCTGAATCCTCCTCGAGGAGCTATCGGTAACCAACAAGACATGCGCTTCGTCGGATAGCATTATGCTGCTCTGAAGACCTTGTTTCCTCTCAGATTTTTCCATGACCGTGCTTAGAATGGCTGATGCATTGAGGAAGAGTAATTGAATGTACTAAAATTGTTGACAAATTTAACACGTAATAAAAAATGATGGCATGATATAATTCACATATAAGATGGTGGCTAACCAGGTGGCATTGCAAAATTCACATATATGATGCTGGCTAGACAAGATGGCATTGCATGATTCACATATACGATAAAGAAACTAAGCAGATGGCATTGACACAAAGCATGTCTAAACTAAGCGGATGACATCTTTAATGTATCTGATAAGCAATGCAAGGCACCATATGCATGATATTACCAACATCGGCATGCCAAGTTAGGCGAAGACCTCATGGGGTAAATAGGGTGGTCTTCTCCTACGAATCCCCTCGAACAGTTATCTTCCTCTTGATTACGATCCGAAATGGGTGGAGGGGGCTGCCTTTGTGCCCACCATGGAGCAGCGTCTGCATGAAATTTTATTGCCACGCAAGGCTCGTCTCTTTTGCTCTACATGATCAGTTCCATTGTGTACAATAAGCTGGCATGCATAGGAATAAAACATAGTGAGATTATGTAAGGAGTGCATGCACAAATCCAGTGATGGTAGCAAACTATGGATAGACCCAAAACCAATGATAGAGGCAGATAATAGCTTTAGTTAAAAATACAGATAATGGCTCCTTTAATGTTTGTTTGCACCCAACATGAAACTCATAGTAGACACGGAGATTAACTAGATAGTAGGCAGATAGTCTTGATTGCTGCCCCAATATGTACCCCACAACCATTTAAAAACTCAAGTTTGACATTAGTTTGGACTGACTCGAGTCTAATAGGTGAACAACGATAATGTAGCATGTCATCATATTAGCGGCATAACGTAAGCAAACGCGGAAGAGTGCGACCTCTCTTGCGGACCCGTGTAGTCCTCAAGGTCATCTGCTTTCGATTGATGATGGTAATGCGGTTATCGTGGCTGCGGCGGTGGGGAAGAAGATCGAGGCGGCGAAAGATGGTCTGGAGGCGGATCCTGCTGTGGTGAACCCTTCCGTCGTTGGAGCAGCTGGCTGGGGTGGAACACAGCGCCGCAGGAGCAGGACAAACCACACAAGGTTTTCTTTGACACATATATATAACAGAAGTAATTGAGTAAGGGCTTGTTTGAATTTGAGGATTCTAACAATGCAGGGATAGGAAATAGACAGGAATAGGATAGGAATGCATGTGCAAAACAGAGAATTTAAAAACACAGGATTTCTGCCAATCTGGGTGTTTGATTCACAACAATTGGAAGATCACAGGATGCAAAAAAGCATGGTGAGATTAAGTCAAACCACAAGAAAATGTACGGTTATAATGCTATTATGCTACTATCTCTTAGTCTTGTGCTTGATGAATAGGAATATGAAAAGGAGGAGAAGTGGAAATTAGAATTCCTCGGTTTTCTTTCAAGGAGACACTAAAGGAACAAATCCTCAGATTTTCCTTTGCTCCATTCCTTTGCACCAAATTCATGAAAAGTAGTACCATGGAAACTTTCCAATTCCTATGTTTTTCATTCACTTTTCCTTTCAAGCCTTGGCGATTCTAGTAGGCAGAGCTTGAGCAAGGAAAATCCTACACTAAAAAATGTTTTTGTGCTACTTCTATTACTTTGGACCCGAGCCCTTTGCCATACTAGCTCAACTCCGGGCCCATCGACAAATGCACAGCTCAAGCAGAGAGATAAATAATGATGGCGTTCAAGAGAGTCCATCACGGATAGCTAAGTTGCACGGTACCTCACAACTTGTCATATAGTAGGATAAAATAATCGTATTTCCCGTTACTACGAGTGCTCGATGGACAATATATATAACATGTAGAGTAAAAAGAGATGCAACAAGTGTACAACCTCTTTGGCGAAGCCATGTCGATCTCAGCGTGATTGGGTTGGCGGTGAGGATGCTCGACTGACTTTGCTGCTCAGGAGGAGGAAGAAGATCTTAGGCGTGCGGAGATGGAGCCGAGTCTGCTCCGCTGTGATGGAGGGTTTAAATCGTTGGAGCAACTCCGGTGAGTTGTCGGACGCCGAGGCTGAAGCGGACAAGAGACAACGAACAACGTTAACCTGGTGGAATTCTAATAGCATCTCAATACATGACGTAAAATACATAACCACAAAGTGCTAGATGTAAAATACATCAGCCGCTCATCTCTGAACTTAAGCATCAAAACTAAACTTAAGCGCCGAAACTGAATTTTCTTTGTCAAAACTAAATTTTCTTTGTAAAACTGAATTTTCTTTGTCGAAACTGAATTTTAGTAGATTGGATCTGAAATCAAGGGCCTGCGGTTCATCTTCAACCTCCACCCTCTGAGCCTTGTACCACCGCCCAAGCAGCAACCCCGCCGCCCTTGGCGGTGGTCGCCCGCCCGCCATCGCAAAACTCCCCACCGCCGGTCGCGCCGCCCAGCCATCCTCTAGGCCCCACCATGAGATTTTCTCCGCGATCCCACGCCACCGCCCGCCAACGCCCGCCACCGTTGGCGACCACCGCCCATCCTGAACCCTAAGATAGATAGTGGGGTACCTCTCCGTGAGCCCCCCTCCTGCTGTGGCTGGTTCTTCCTTCACCCAGCGAGCCCCCCCACCCCCTAAAATCGGTGACCCAAAAAGTCGATTCAGTCGATTAAAGTGTAGCTAAATCGAGCAGCATCTCAAGCAAGAGCAGGCGAGAGCAGCGCGAGCAAAACAATAAAAGCAGACGAGGCGGGGACCGAGAGCAAGCGAGCAGCAGCGGCGGCGAGAGCTAAAGCAGCAGCAGCTCCTACGATGTGGGCGTCGCCGCCCGAGGGAAGCGACGCCATGGAGGAAGTGGCGGCGGCGCCGCCGTGGATGGAAACCCACGCCGTGTCGGCTGAAATTCGAGACGGCGCAAACAACCTCTTTGGTGGCGCCGATTAGGCGCAGCTTCATCCAAGAAGCGGTGATGATGATGCTCTTCGGTGGTGCAGGTGAAAACGGCGGTGTGGGAATGGAGGTGGCGCGAAAGACGAGGGAACATCGGGGCAGCTCCTTGGAGGTGGAGGGCGGGGTGGCTGAACGGCGGAGACGATGAGATCGATGGCGGATCCTCATCGGTATGGTGGATGAGGGCGTCGAGGTGTTCTTGTGGACGGCGTCGTCGGGGAAGAGGCTCGGTTGGGTGGCGGACGGAGAGGAGTGTGGGGTTTCGTCGCGGGTTTTCGCGGCCTCGGTCTGAATGGGTGGGCGGATGGGATGGCGGTGGGGAACCATGGCTTGGAGAGCGCTTGTCGAAATGTGGGGTAATTCTGAAAGTACCCCCCACCGATTTGAGGCGGTTCTTTCGGTTCAAGAGGTACCACGGGCATTTCGCGTGTCGGGATTTCACGGGAGGTGGGAGTTTTCGCAGCGTTGTAATTTCGGAATAGCAAAGGCGGGTTGAGATGGAGGAGTTGTCGGATCTGTGAGACAAAGATATATCTTAAATATTTGGGCTAACAAAGTAGCGGGTTGAAGAGGCGGGAGTTTGCAGCCACGATGAAGCGAGGCGCTAGCTTGAATTTTCGGCATAACAAAGCGCGGCTTGAAATTTCGGAAGAACAAGCAACGTGTACCCAAAAAAAGACAATTTGCACCTCAACACGCACAACACACACAAACACCATTTAGACTAGAGTAAGGTACACGTGCATTGCCGCATGAGATTAACAAGCAAATTATGAATAAATACCACATTATAGCATGCAAGCTTTGAGTCATATATGCATGATGTAGATGTTAGTTTAATTCTTATAGTTCATTTCATTCAAAATCATCTAGTTTTTTATAAAGCTAATCTATTTTAAGATTCATGGAATTGTGCGTTGTAAGACATAAAGTAAAAACAAATAATGGCAAATCATGTAGAAAAACATTTGGGCAATTCGATCGGAAGATTCTAGAACAAATAAGAAGTGCTTGTGTTTTGATGTTTGTGCATTATGCTTAAGTTCAACCATGGAGTCTTCTAGATTATACATGTGGCAAAATCTGGTGGAATCTAGATGATATCCAACGGCCAATAGTGCTCAAATTTGCCATCGGATTCGCCTCATCCAACGACCATCTTTCAAAGTTAAAGTTACCCGCACACAATATAAAAAATATAAAATATAATATATATATAGGGGTATAGATATAGATATGTGATCTGAAGCAGCCCATCATCTCCAATTAGAATAGTGTGTCCATGCGGATGCGGCGTGGCCAAATGATGTACGCCACGGTATCTCAAATTCAAATCAATCGACCTTGTTCAATGTGTATACATTACAACATGCTCATTCAAACCACACAGCGTGCATGTGCAGCGATCGATGTTCCTCTATGTATGTGTGTATATAGCTAGGTCTTTCATAGTTTTCCACACAAACCGATCAATCGATATATCCAGTGAGGTCTCACCCTCTTTCCCACGTCCACATCGATCAATCTATACCTCTCTATATAGGATTAACATATATAGCTAATACACCCACATTAATTATATATCCAACGTCCCCCTCTCATCATCCATGCCTTCCGCTTCATCTCTCAGACGCGTGCACAATGGCGAAGACGAGAGGCGATGAGGGCCCTGCCCCCTAACATCACTATATATCGAGGCTAATATGAATGTGATCATTAGACAATTGCTGCTAAAAAAGGTTTAATTTCATGAATTGACCCTCCTCGTAAAGGATTAGCAATGCTTGGCCCCCTAGCTCATTTATTTTCATGGCTCCGCCCTTTAAGTACAACAGTATGCGTGTTAGCCCCTCTCTCTAAATATCGATCTCTCACTTGTGCATTCCTTCATAGTCTCCCTCCACTCGCATTCGCACCATCTTCTAGCCCCCACCAGATTTTGCCACATGTACAATCTAGCAGACTCCATGGTTGAACTTAAGCATAATGCACAAACCTCAAAACAACAGTGGTTCTCTTTTGTTCTAGAATCTTCCGTATCATAACTGCCCAAACTTTTTCTAGTTGAATTGCCATTATTTGTTTTACTTTATGCTTTACAACACACAATTCCATGAATCATAAAATAGATTAAGGGCTTCTTTGATTCAAAGGATTCTCAAAGGAATTTTGGAGGATTCTAATCATTAGGAATTTTTCCTATCTTGGTTGTTTGATTCGTAGGATTGTAAACCATAGGAATTTTTCCATATGATTCATTTGCACTAGATTTCATAGGAAACATCCCATCCACTCAAACCTCTTTGAAAGAATTCTGCGTTTTTCCATGCACAATCAAACACTCGTACAATCCTGTAGGATTCAAGGCGACATTCCACTATAATCCCATGTTTTCCTATTCAGCGTTTTAGCTTTTTTTATAAAACTAAGAGGTGCTTGGATCAAGGACTTATTTTAATCGACTAAAATAGTTTCTTTAAGAGACTAAAGTTCCAAGCACCCTGACTAAGAGGGCTAAAACTAGTCTTGAGACTAAAATTTTTTAGTCGAGGTACCCCTACTAAAATGTGGATTAGTCCTCTCTCCTCATTGCTCCTCTCCTTTAACAGGCGAGTTCTGGATTGGAGGTTTGGAGGATAATAAATGCTCATTAACTTGATTTTAGTCTCCTTAGTATTTGGATCCAAGCATGGATGAGGCTAGCATGTTTTAGTCTCACTACTTTTAGTCATGGGACTAAAAGCGTGTCCAAGCACCCTCTAATTGATTTTGAATGAGATGAACTATAAGAATTAAGCGAAGGGCTACATCAGGCATATATGACTCGAGCTTACATGCTATAGTGTGGTATTTATTCATAATTTGGTTGCAAAATCTGATCGTGCAATGCCGTGTACCTTACTAGTACTTGAGTATGTGCAAAACACGTAAATTAGAATACCAATGGCACGCTACATAGTGTCTCTCTTATAGTTCATGAAGCCACGTGGCACATGTGGAGGCGTTATCGCGACCTCCTTGCGTGGATTGATCACGATAGCGTGCTGCTGGTTCGGAAGAATGTACTCGTCCTCCACGAGCCATCTTGGCGGTACATGCCTGAAGCGAAGATGTGCACGCGCAGCGCATACGCACTCATTCCCTCGCCTGCTTTGCAGGTACAGGCAGACGCAATTTTGTACCAAGATCCACCCCATGTGATAATTTGGCGTGTAAAGTCGTTCACTTCATTGATGGTCAATTATATACAGGGCATGCAAATTGAGTGGGCGTGAGGCGGAAGAAAGACATTATTACTCCCTTTGCGGCGCATGCGAGTAGTTAAATCATGGGTTGCTAAGTAGTACTTCCATTGGTCTCCTTCAGTATTTTGTGCCAATTTTGATAGTAACATAATATTTACGCATTTGAGCAGTGTAGTACTTGAAATTTATGTTCCGCTAAACTCATCGGGAGCCGTTTGGACCTCGAAACCAAAACCATCAATTAATCTTTACCTTGTTCCCATCACATTCGGCCTGCTCACACCTACTAATGCGTACCAAACCTGAATGTGTCCCCACTATGCGGTATTAGTACTAGTGCTAGTACTAGGTTATAAAAGGGAACTACCTAACAAAATTACTCTACCTTTCCTCCTCATAAGTGCTTCTTCTTTGTCCGTCGTTGCCATGGCGGTGGTAGAGCTCTGGGTGAGAACTACTCGTAACAAGGAGCGGCAACCAAGGCTGCGGAAAAAAAGAGGGCTCGCCGCCCACGCGAGACCTCGAAAGATCTCTCACGGGCGGCGATGGCTCCCGAGGCGCCCTAGCAGCGGAGGCGAACATGCCAAGCGGTGGAGCTGAGTCGTTATCCCTCGGCGGCATGCCCGATCAGCTCAATAAGCACCTCAATAAGCGAAGAGTTCATCCAGGCTTGATGGAGTTCTGAAGGAGAGCCTCGATGACATGCCCGCTGAGCTCAATCAGCGGGGAGTTGACCGCCCGGCTTGGTGATGCTGCTGAAGAAGAGCATTGCCTCGGAGAAAGAAGGCGACCGGTGAAATCCTGCGACTTCGGGAGGACAAAGCGAAGCTACGCCACGAGATCGACCTGTTGAAGGAGAAGAATGCGGCTGGAAGAAGCTGCATGAGAATAGTAGTTCCTCGATGAAGATGTTGCAGGCCCTCGTCATGGAACAGAAGGAGGAGTTGGCGAAGCTCCGCGCCGAGCACCGGCTGCTGTCAAGGTGCGTAATGCGGCCGTGGAGCAGATGATGAAGGCTCGCGTCGAGAAATCCCGTCATGGACAGAATGAAGAAGATGGCGGAGGAGGCGCAAGGAGATGGAGGTCGTGGAGGCGATGAAGAAGCGATTCACGACTCATGGCGAATTAGATCATTTGGGGTGATAATCTTCCTTCTTCTTTTGCTGTTGTGTTTCATCTTTTGCTTGGTGTTTACGCCGCGTGTCACGTTCTCTGCGAGGCATGAATAGTACAATGGTTTTTTGAGGGAATGAATAGAACAATGCTAACAATGAGATGACTAGCAAATTAGATCATTTTTATCGCCATATGGCCTTTGGGCTGCCATGTTTCGTGCTCCTCCGTCGCGATACTACTCCGATGGAAAACTTGAGTATACCATACGGTTCTTTGCTCCTCCTCGATCGGTCGTCGGCGCATTTATCTGAGCAGTCAAATCACAAGGCCCGCCTTCCAGCAGTAATGAGGCGTCAAATCACAAAGGCCCTCGTCTCTCGTGAAACCGACCAAGCTAGACTGCCCGCCCTCTAGCCTTTTAAAAAATGTATACTTTTGTACAGCAGATAGTATCGATGGATTAGCCATGGAGCAAAACTTGAAATTAAAAAAAAGTGGTACATATAGAGGATTTGGGCCAAATTATGCATATAGTACTATTAAAAGGCTAGTCACAATAATGGTGTCCAGCAACCCACCCTCAAATAAAACTAAGCACCACGGAATTCTTTGACAAAACTAAGCACCACGAAATTCTTTGACAACTAAACTGCTGGCTATATGATGTTGGCCATATATATTGTATGTATATAATGTGAAAAGCAGTGGTAGTACTATACCAACTAAAAGATGAAATGTAAGAAATACTAGTATATACGTCTTGAAGAGTTAAAGTAACAAGAAGAAACATAACATAGTTCTGCTGGGGGCTCGGCACAACACACCCCAAATTAAATTAAGCACACCTGAAATTAAACTTTGCAACTATCTCGGTGAACCTTTGCATTAGAACCACCAGAACAGCGACCTGCCACCTTACTCGGAGTCCTCGTCCACGTCCTCGACTTCATCCTTGTCCCTCTTCCTCTTGGCGATACTTCTTTGCTTGAACGCCAACTTGGTTTGTTGCTCTTCATCCAACCCTTGTAGATATTGAAACAAAGGTAGCCATCCATTGCAGCATAGTGGATGTGGTCTATATCTAGTACATTCCGCTACCATGCATGACGATGAAAGCGTGTATGGAGGTTTCTCCGGTTTACCGTCTGAAGGATGAACCATGGCTCTGCCGGTCGGCGTGAAAGGCTGACGAGAGGACACCACCGATTCTTTTGGAGGTCGAAGGTTTTGCCTACAACGAGGCCTATCCGGCCGAGGACTTCTTTATCGTTACCAAAGTTCTGATATGAATTTGACTAGGTTGCTCTCGAGAAGTCCTTAAAATCCGGCACTCAACGTCGGCATGGCATATGTGGTAGACCAAGCATAAGTCATGCCGCATAAACTTGGATCACAGGGCTTCTTCCTCTCTTAGTCCTTTAGATCCTTCTCTCGTCCCGGAATGTGGTGTACTCAACATCTAGCCCAGCGACACACTCATCATCGAGTCTTGAACATCGTCACGAGCGCGAAAGGCATCCTTTCACCGTCGCGGAAGAGCGGGTGTACATGACGTCGAACTCATCGCCGGTGATGGTTCGACCTTGTACTCACCGCCCGATCGGGGATATTTGGGGCCGCCATTATGGCGACCCGACCTCAGATGGTCAAGTCTACGTGCTTCGTGTCATCCCTTGATCGGTAATCTTGACACACGATTACTCGAAGGATTTATATGAGTAGCAATCACACTTATTACATCGAATGTCTCAAAAGAACTTATTACAATAATATGGCTTAAGGCCATCTAATGCGGTAATAAGCGGAAGGCTTGGAAGGTAAAGTGAGTCCATCAACTCCAGCGGCATAAGCTGAGCTGCCCGGCAGCGACCTATCGAACCTTACTCCTCGTCACGAAAAGTGCAACATAATACGTTGCAGCCAAAGCAGTCACACATGGAATATCTTTGGCAATGTAACATAATAGAGCAACAACGGAATAATGATAACACTACATGCATGTTTGGCTAGTGGAAAGCTCTCTGATTTACAATTTTGCGAAAAGCCAATTTTCCCTACATCAAAGCAATAAGTTTTACTTTAACTATCATGGTGGTTGAAACATCATTGAGAAGGTATAACTAACTCAATCCCAATTAAAGTAATTAACAACCCATCAATATTAATTTAGAGTGATGAGATACATGTGAATACTCAAGTACTAGATACTCGAAATTGTCCATAACCGGGGACACGGCTAACCATGATTAGATTGTACACTCTGCGAGAGGTTTGCGCACTTTTCCCCACAAGACTCGATCGCCTCCGTTGATTTCTCGCACTACATGGTGTTTGAGAAGCGGATGACCGAGACCACTGATCTTTCGAAACATTAACTCTCTACTCAGGATAGATCATACCAAACCTATAAAACCAACTACTGCTGATCTACCTCTTGAGAGCTTCACGTAACTTACTCAACTATGCTAGAGCCCATAATAGCTTGTGGCTGCACGGAAGTTTCTAGCATGAATAATCTCAGTTCCCTTTGAGCACAGGTGGCGGTGCAGCCGGGGAAGAGCTGATCGTGCCCCACGAGCACCTCTGGGACTGGGTCCCTTTGTGGTTCGGAGGCGGAGACCGCGCAAAGCGGAGTCGGCGTCTTGCCAGAGGGTTTTACCCAACCGGAGCTCTCAGGAGATAATACTCCTCTGCTGCTTTGTGGATTATCTGGTGTTCTTGCTGGGAGCAATGCTGGCTACAAGACCTAACAGAGTGTGATGAACTAAGCTGGAGCTAGCTAGAAACCCAGCCGAATCGAACCTCCTCTCGTTGCCCCGGCCCTCCTTTTATAGGCTCAAGGGGTTACCACATATGGCAAGTAGACAAGGTTACAATGGTAAAAACCTAGGTTGGTACACGCTATATACGATGTCTGATAACCTATACCTAACTCGGCGGCAAGGGACAAGAGTCATCAATGCCGTCTCGATTCGCCCGAAACAGTGTAATAGGGACCGTTAAGTGCGCCTCCGTCCGCCATGATGGTAGCTTATCGGCGCTGCTTGTCGCTACTCTCCGCTGGCTGCACAGCCCCTCGACCTGGCGTCCTTGGGAGAGCCCCGTGGTGACACGTTGGCGGGTGAGCTGGAAGCGGAGATGAAGAGAGTCGCCCGCCCGACAAAGCGCCTTGCCTTGGCGGGAACCTTGTCGGCAGGGGTTTTAAGCGCCGCCAAGCCTTCTGGCAAGCTCCTCTTGCGGGGCCTTGTTTCCTTTGCGCTCTGGGTGGCCTTCGGCAAGCTCCTCTTGCCGGGGGTCTTGACTACTTTGTTCTTGAATGGCTCCACGGGAGCTCTTTGAGGATCTTAGCGGCCAGGCGGCCCGGCAGTGAAATGGCGCTGCCCTTGTCCGTGCAGAGTTGGGTACTAGGGTACCCCTATTCTAATCTGCAGCAGAGCCCCGGACTGGGCCACCTGCAGCGTAAGCTCTGTTGGGCCAGGCCCAAAAGCGATGCCTGCAGTGGCGTGGTCTTGATTACGCCGTTACTTGCCTTGGACCCACCACGTCTCCCACGAGCAGCCTGCGCCCACCGTGTTTCTCTGTAGCAGCATCGTTAATTGTGGTGTCGTGGGTGAAGTGGGCGTCGTGTGGTCGCCTCATCCGTCGCCTCGATTCTGCATCTCCGCCACGTGGCTCCCATGCACTCGGGGTCATGGGCGGTGGGAGTGGGAAACTTGGCCGTTCTTGACGAGAGGCGCAGGTCTGTCTGATTCCTGCTCTTCCTGCGCCTCGATTCACCGGCCAGGCGGCGAGCCCCACCTTGCTCTTTTTAAGAGGGGACGGAAGGGGAGAGAAGCCGCATTCTCCCATCCTTCCTCCCTTGACTTCTTGCTCCCCTTTCTCCCATCCCCATGGAAAAGGAACCTTGAATTCTTCGTCGGTGGCGGCAAGGGTGCATGGTGGGCATCGCACCCTCCCAATCCACGCCCGTGGTGGCTGAGCCAGCCCGAGGAAGAGGGAGGCGAGTCGTGGCGAGGCCGAGGCTCGAGGAGGCGGGCGAGGCGGTGCGCCGTCTCCGCCTCGTCGATGGCTCCTCCCGGGGCGAGGCCGTGGTGAGGCCGAGGCTCTCGGGGAGAGGCGGGCGGGCGCGCCGTCTCCGCCCCGCCGGTGACTCCTTCCCATGGCGGTCCATCGAGGATGACCCTTGCGAGTTCTTCATCAAGCTGCTTGCAGGCGCCTCGTCGTGTCTCGGCTTCCGGCTCCGTTCGCGATGGCGATGGAGTCGAGTCCGCCCGAGGCGTTAAGGTTGCACATGAGGGTTGTGGGACCAGCGACGCAGCGAGTCCGCACCGTATTCCCAGCCCCTAATGTGATGTACCTTGATCGTGGGTGGAAGACATTCGCCGCATCCACTACTGCTGGCGGGGTTTACCCTCCATTTTAAGTTAATGGAGGGTGATCTCCTCTCCGTCAAGGTCTTGGGGATCTTGGCACTTTCGGGCGAGTGCTGCGTGGATAGCTCCTCCGGCGGTGACGATTCCTCCTCAGCGAGTAGCGAGGAGGCGACAGCGACGGCGAGGTAGCGGGTCCGACTAGTTGTCGAGCGCCGCCCGCGCGTCACCTGGCGACCCCATCATCCGCGTCGCGGCGCCTTGAACTCCCAGGGTCGTCTCCTTGGGTGGCTGGCGTGGGGAGGCTGCGGAAGGGAAGAGGATGGCGACAAGGCCGTCAAGTGAATCTGGCGTAGTGCCCTCGGCAATCTTGGCGTCCTGCCGCCCGTCTTGAGCTCTGCTTCCGTCGGCGCCATCCCGTCAAGCCGGAGAGCCCGGCATGTTCTCTTGGTGCCTTCGGCTTTGTAGCTCAGCGTAAAGCGCTCCTTTGCCCTTCCGTCTCCTTAACCTACCTCACGAAGATAGGGACAGAAAAGGGATTACGGGCATCTTATCTTTTAATTTGTAAGCCTTGGGCCTTATCGCATTTAAGAACTTGTAATCCTCTCTTTCATGTTTTTCCTCTCCACGGATTGTATCCGGTAGAATGTTTTTAATGAAAGAGGAAGTTTGAAAGAAGGGCGAAGGCTTATCGATACCGCAGCCTCCGGCAACTCGGCTTACCCGCAGACCCAGTGACCCTTGCCTGCCGCGGCCCGGCAACTCGGCTTACCGCAGCCCCGGGCAACTCTATCTTGCGGGGCTTGGGCGCTGGCATCTTTCTTCTCTTCGCTGTTATTTCGGTTCGAGAACAATTTAGCTAGTGCCACGATAGGTTATTTTGCAATATACACTATCTTAGGCAATCGAATGCAACGTTATTTCCTTTACTCGATTTCTTCCCTTGTATGTGTTTTACCCTCGCTTTTAGGGAAACTTGTCGGTCGCGGCACCCTTGCCCTTGGCGCCAATCTTGAACTTCAGCAACTATTTGGCGGAGTGCGCTTCCGACAAAGCAACCTCGTCGCGGACTAGCCGCAGCTCATAAGTTGTTGGCGGACTCGAAACAAAGTAAGGCACGACTAGTCACGATTTGGTTACTCAGCGCAGGGTTTTCCATACAAAGTACTTATCGTTCGAGGAAGATAACTCAAAAATTTAAAACTGGTTAAGCAAACTTAGCAACTTAGCTTTTACATTGTCCATCTTCCGGCAAGCGACAGCCCTCGGCGATGCCTACACCACTATCTCCTCCTCTCCCCGGTTAACTTGTGGGTGGATGAACCTTCTTCTTGTTTGAGAAGAAAGAAAGAAAAAAGGCAGTTGTGAAGCCTAATGGCTCATTATAAACTTACGGGTGTGGGTGCTGCACAAGATGTTAGTAACCACATGCATATATGACTATGAAAGCATGCATTAACAAAAATGTGCGCAACCATAAACTTCTTGATGCAGAAGTCTGCGCCCGGCTTTGTACAAAGGATTACATGCAACAGCGGCAAGACTTGTACAAAAGGTTGGTTGCGGAGCAGGTTAAACGCCGCGCGCCTCATGGGTAAAACTTACGAAGATGCTCTATGTTCGAGGAATTGCTCACGGAAAGCCGTCTTGGTCTCAAAGGCGGACAGCACCGGGCCTAGTGACTCGTTTTACCCGATAAGGGCCTTCCGCTTGGCGTCAACTTGTTGGAATTCTTGGCGGATTGAATCGCCGAAGAACAAATCGCCTTCCTCGAAGCTTCGGCGTTAACTGCGGCTATGGTAGCGGCGCAAAAGCTTCTTTGATAACGAGCAGCTCGTCTGGCGACTGAAGGCGATCTTCCTCGTAGCGGCGCATCATCTTATCGCAGCTGCTCTTGCTCAAGCTCATCATAGCGAGCACTCGAGGTGACCCGTATCTGAGTTCCGTGGGGAGAACTGCCTCGCTCCGTAGACTAGAGCAAAGGGTATGCGGCGATGGCTCGATTTGGCGTCGTCTGATCGACCAAGAACCCTTGGCAGCTCCTCGATCCGATTCCTTCGCACTGGTTCACTTCTGGCCACTTTGTGAACTTGTCGATTACGGCGTACAAGTACTCAAAGCCCCATTGCTTTCGGGGAAGGGGCGAGATATCGAGCCCCAGGACCGAGAAGGGCGGGATAAAGGGATCGTCTGGAAGCTTGAGTGGCTGGTGTATCATCTTGAATGGGCCTTGCGCTTCACACTTGGTTGCTTGTGCGATTGCATCTGGAGGACTTCGGCTAGAAGAAACCTTGCGGAAAGCTTTCTTGCAAGTGCTCTTCTTGCCAATGTGGTGACCACATATGCCTCCATGTATCTCTGCCAACAGCTTATGTCCATCTTCTCGGTGAATACACTTCAATTTCACTCCGTTGAGTCTTCTTACATGCAGGATGTTGTCAACAAACTGGTACATACTTATTGCCGGGCTACTTTTCGCTTCTTCTTGCTCTTGGGAAGTTCTCTGTATGAAGGAAATGGATGATCTCTTTGTGCCCAAGTTGGAGCCTGTGGCTCGACAACGAGACTAAAGGCTCATGTGTCCTTTGCGGGACCATCGGCTTCTCTGACAAGGACCGCTGGTCATGGGACTCGATGATCCCGTCAAGCTTGCGGAGCTAAGCTTGTCGGGGGCGTTTCTTCAACGATACAAACTGCGTGGTTTGTCGGGCGGACTGCTCCTCGGTGATATTGCATTGGTTCTAGGGACCTTCTTAGCGGCGGCTTTGAGAGCTCTGCGGGAAGTAGTCATTGAAACCAATTTTCTCTTCTTGCTCTGTCTGTTGATGGTGCCACGGTTGGTGAGTCGAGCTTGAGCACAAAATTCCTGGTTCCACAGGTAACTTAAGTGCGGCACATTTGGAGAGGCCATCGGCTATATCATTTTGTGCTCTTGGAGCGTGTTCCATTTGCAGGCCTTCAAAATGCTCTTCGACTTCCTCACTTCATCGGCGTAGGCTTCCATCAGCGGACTCTGGTAATCCTTATTTACTTGGCGGACGACAAGTTGTGAGTCTCCACGACAATGAGCTTCTTGATCCCAAGGTCCACAGCAATCCCCGAGACCGGCAAGCAATCCTTCATACTCGGCAGTATTGTTTGTTGCTTGTTCCTTGGGAAAGTGCATCTGGACTATGTACTTGAGGTGCTCTCCGGTGGGTGCGATAAGCAGCACGCCGGCACCGGCGCCTTGCAGCGAGAAGGCACCATCAAAGTACATCAGCCACTCTTTATTTGCCTCCTTGATGGGGATGCTCGTCTCTGGGATCTCTTCATCCTGCGTTGGCGTCCACTCTGCTATGAATTCTGCCAATGCCCTGCTCTGTATAGTTGAAGTGCTTTCGAACTTAAGACCAAAGCTTGACAATTCGGTGCCCACTCGACAATCACTGCTGTTTACGGATTTTGCAAAATCCTTTTCAGCGAGAAGCAGTGACAACTGTTATCTCATGTGCTTGGAAGTAATGGCGCAGCTTTCTCGAGGCCATGAGGAAGCGGCAACCACATGCGCGAGTACCTTGATCTAGCCCCTGCGAGAAGGGCCGACAAAGTACACGGGCGCTGCACCATCTTCTTCGTATCTTGTCGCAACCTGCGCTGATCCGTCCTTGCGGGACGAGCTTGATGGCGAAGCCCCGCTTCGTCATTTGGGCCTTTTGCCTCGGTTGCGGCTCATCATCTGCCTCCCTCTCCGCTACTAACGCAGCACTAGCCACTTGATTGGTCGCTGCTATATACAGCAACAACTTTTCTTGTGGTTTAGGTGCGACAAGTATCAGTGGAGGACAGGTATCTCTTCAAGTCTGCGGCGCAGCCTCCGCCGAGTCCATTTCATTGGACCTGCCTTTTCAAAATCTTGAAAAGCGGCGGTAGCGCTCAGCAGACTTAGAGATGAACCTCTTGAGAGCCACGCATAACCGGCAAGCCTCTGGCGTCCTTGGCGCCTTGGTGCCGATCTGCTCAATGGCCTTGATCTTGTCGGGATTGGCTTCAATTCCCGCTGAGATACAAAGAACCGAGAAGCTTGCGGAAGGACTCCAAACACGCACTTCTCGGGGTTGAGCTTGAGGTTGATCTTGCGCAGGTTTGCAAGCGTCTCATCTAAATCCTGAATCGAGTCGCTCTGTCCTTGCTCTTGACCACTATATGTCGTCCATGTAGCTTCTACATTTACGTGCATCTGTGGCCCAAAAGCATCATGGACTACCCTTGCAAAGGTTGAACCAGCATTCTTCAAACCGAAGGCATCCGTATAAAGCGATCGTGCCACATGGTGTGATGAATGCGGTTTATCTTCATCCTCTTACGCCATGAAGATCGATGATATCCTGAATATGCATCAAAGCAGCGGATCGCACCCAGCGGTGGAGTCAACAATCTGGTCGTCTGCGGCAAGGAAATGGGTCCTTGGGACAAGCTTTATTAACGTCTGTGAAGTCAATACAAAGTCTCCATTTCCCGTTAGCCTTGCGTACCACTACGGATTGGCCAACCACGTGGGGTGGAGGACTCCTCTGACAAGCCCTGCTGCTTCCAATTTCTTGATCTCTTCTTTTATGAATTCTTGGCGCTCCTTTGCATGTTTCCTAACTTTTTGCTTGGCGGGGCGGCGTGAGGACAGACAACTAGGTGGTGCTCAATTACTTTCACAGGAACACGGGGATATCGGATGGTTGCCATGCAAACACATCGACATTCGCCGCGAGAAAACAGCGAGCTCGCCTTCCTATTTAGGATCAAGCGTGGCAGCGATGGTGAAGGTACCACCGGTGCCGTCCTCCTTGGCGGGCACCTTCTTGGTCTTTGGCGGAGCTGCCATCGTCTTGTTGCACTTGCGGTGGAGCTCGATGGTGCGTCCTCGGCGGTGGCGCAGCACTCCGAAGAGTGCGCTTGCGGAGTGGGCAGCAGAGCTCTTGCGGACCTGGTGGTCTTCTTCGCCCGGGAGCTCCGGTGATAAGTGGTTTGCTATCTGTGGCGGCCGCTGCATCGGTAAATCTTGTCGGCGCAGATAAGTGCATCCTTCTTGTCGCCATGGACAGAAATAGCGCTTATCGGGCGGGCATCTTGAGTAGGTTGTAAGCATAATGAGGCGGCCATGAACTTGGCGAGTCTTGGACGGCCGAGTATGCCATTGTAGGGCAATGGGAAATCGGCGACGTCAAATGTGACCCTCTCTGTTACGAAGTTGAGTTAAGCTGCCGAATGTCACCGGCAGCGTGATCTTCCCCTTGGGCTTGCTCCTTCTGGGTTGATTCCTTGGAAAGTACCGGTTTCTTGAGCTCATTGTCGAGGATTTGAAGCTTACGGAGAACTGCGGAGGAGATCAAATTCAGGCGGCCCGCCGTCAACCAGCATCTTTGTGACCTTGAGGTTGCGGATGGTTGGTGAGACCAACATCGGCAAGCACCCGACCCTTGATGATGCGATCGGGGTGATCCTCAATGTCAAAGATGATGGGCGTCTGGACCACTTGGAGGTTTGCGTGACTCTATGGATGGTTACTGCTGCATTGACCTCACGCATCCATTGCTTGAGTTGGCGGTCACGAGTATCTTGAGGCGCACCACCGTCGGCGCAAAGGACCTCCGTTGCCTTTTGAAACTCATGCTCATCAGCTTCATCGTCTTCATAATCCTCGTCATCTTCATCTTCATCTTCTTCTTTGGTCCGGCCACGAGGTCTATCTCCTTGCCGCTGCTTGGCCTTGCTGGCGTCCTCCCGACGGGTCTCTTTTACTTGCTACACCTGCACCTTCTTGGGCTTTCTCCTTGTCCCTTGCTTTCGTATTCAGCTTTACGTAGCTCAACAAGCTGCTCGACTTTCTTGCAGCTCTGGAGACCATGGCCCTTAGTGCGGTGAATTTTCTGATCTTGCTTGTTGGAGCTGCCGGGCTTGTCGGTGGCCGCCACGACTGGCGGTCGGTGTCAGCGGCAACCTCCTTGCGAGCCACCGGCCTTGGCTTGGTTGGCGGCCCCATCCTTGCGGACTGCTCGACAACTAGTACTTCTTGGTTTTCTTCCTCCTGTTGTTCCTTGCCCGGCTATTCCTTGTCGGCGGTCCCTCCTTGTCGGACTCTGCTCCCACACTCTCTCACAGGGCCTTCTTCCTTCTTCGGTAGCGTGCACACTTGTCGGCCAGGCGTAGAGCTCGTGGCGTCTTTCACTTTGCACATCGCCATCTCCTCCCTCATCCTGCGATTTCGCACATTACGATGGAATGCACTAATCACTGCAGCGGGGTGGGCGTGCAGGATGTTATAGTGCACTCGGCTGAATCTCTGGATGAATTTCGCGAGAGACTCCCCCTCATACGGGCAAGCAGGTGGAATCACTCTCTGGCCATGAGGCTTGTGGCCGCTGTGAAGGCGCCAACAAACTAGTGGCATAAATCTGCCAAGAAGAAATAGAGCCATCCGGCAAGTGCATGAGCCAAGATCGGCGTTTGGCTTGAGCACCAAGGGAAGTAGTTGGCGAGGATCTTGTCGTCCGTCCCGGCAGCTTGCACCGCGATGGTGTAGATCTTGAGGAATTCCGATGGATCGTCTTGCCGTCGTACTTCTCCGGCACATCTGGTTTGAAGTTCTTCTTGTCGGGCCACCGGACTTGCGCAGCTCACAGTGAGCAGGGCAACCTACAGCGTCTGACAAGTCGCTGGTTCCCCTGGCGCATGCATATCGACGGTGGGCCGGGCGTTGGTCAGATTGTGGCGCTTCTCTTGGCCTTCGATTCGGGTTCGGCGTCCTCTTCTTCGTTCGAAGAACTTGGCGTTGGTCGCGGCGAGCTCGTGGATCCGGAGCGCCGTGGAGTCATTGTCGAGGTGGATCCGTGAGTCGGCGATCTTAACCTTCGGGAAGGGAGTGTCACGATGGGTGCACCCCGCAAGTCTCGTCGCCATCGGCTCGCGCCTTGTCGCCCGTCGCGGCTGCGAAGCGCAGATTGCCGTGGGGCGTCGCCGTTAAGCGAAGCCGATGAGACTTTGAATTGTGGCCCTCCATTACGTCGACCTTATCGGCCGTTGGAGAGGTAATCTAAAACAGCTGGGCTCTTGCCAAGGCTTCCGCTGGTGTGGTTGGCGGCAGCGGTATGCGGGCGAAAAGCGGGATGTGCTCGGACTCTAACCAAGTTAGGAGGAGCAGCATCCGCCCGATGACCATACCCACTCGTCTTGGCATCTTTGGGGCGCATGCGGGTCTCGAGGGCCTCGGGATCCTCGGCTTGGCCTTGATCAATGGCGTATGGCGCCACAGTGTCGTGGCGCTGTCTGCATCGCGCCTCCTGCGATGGGCCAGCGGTGCGGTCGGACACCGCGCCCGCGCGCGTTGTCCTTGGACCTGGCGGCATCGTGGGCTCTCTCGGCAGCCGGTCCCTCGCCGGCGTTCCCCCACCGCTGACAGCTCCGGTGGTGGTGGGTTCGGCAGCGGATGGCTCAGGCTGCTGCCGAAGGCTTCTTCTTGGCGCCATGTCGGCGAAGCGTCGATGGAGTTGCTAAGCGCGACCGCGGACGGGTTCACACAGCCTCGGCGCCCCCTACAGCGCGCCAAAGATGTCGGGGAAGAGCTGATCGTGCCCCACGAGCACCTACGGGACTGGGTCCCTTTGTGGTTCGGAGGCGGAGACGCGCAAAAGGCGGGTCGAGCGATCTTGCGAGAGGTTTTACCCAACCGGAGCTCTCGGAGATAATACTCCTCTGCTGCTTTGTGGATTATCGGTGTTCTTGCTAGGGAGCAATGTTGGCTACAAGACCTAGCAGAGTGTGATGAACTAAGCTGGAGCTAGCTACAAACCCAGTCGAATCGAACCTCCTCTCGTTGCCCCGGCCCTCCTTTTATAGGCTCAAGGGTTACCACATATGGCAAGTAGACAAGGTTACAATGGTAAAAACCTAGGTTGGTACACGCTATATACGGTGTCTGATAACCTATACCTAACTCGGCGGCAAGGGACAAGAGTCATCAATGCCCGTCTCGATCGCCCGAACGAGTGTAATAGGGACCGTTAAGTGCGCCTCCGTCCGCCATGATGGTAGCTTGTCGGCGCTGCTTGTCGCTACTCTCCGCTGGCTGCACAGCCTCGACCAGCGTCCTTGGGAGAGCCCGTGGTGACACGTTGGCGGGTGGTGGGCGGAGATGAAGAGGTCGCCCGCCCGGCAAGCGCCTTGCCATGGCGAGGAACCTTGTCGGCAGGGGTTTAAGCGCCCGCCAAGCCTTCGGCAAGCTCCTCTTGCGGGGCCTTATTCCTTCTTTCTGGGTGGCCTTCGGCAAGCTCCTCTTGCCGGGGTCTTGACTACTTTGTTCTTGAATGGCTCCACGGGGCTGCTGAGGATCTTAGCGGTCATCAGGCCGGCCCGGCCGTGAGGTCTTTGCCCTTTGTCCGTGCGAGTTCGGGTACTAGGGTACCCCTATTCTAATCTACCGACACGGTCCATAGGAAGATCACCACGGGTACCGGGTTTCCAAAAATCTGAGCAACCTTTGGGTTCCCCGGTGCCTCAATCCACCAGATGTGTATTTATGTTGCCACCTTAAAGTAAACCATTAATTAACAATCTCACATCTGTGTGAATGTACATCAAACCCAAACCACGTCTCTGAGCATAGCATAGCAATATAAGCATAACGTGAAGTAACTCCCAAGGGTTTGATAGTAACGAGACAATAGGTTCCTACCTCATCATCTATTTCCCAACCCACAATTTAATGACATCCTAACCATGCAATGTTTGAGGGTTCAACTAATGCATAAAAGCTGGGTATGAAAAGAGTATGATCAAGTGTTACTTGCCTTCTTTGACGATCAAGTGAATCCAAGAGACTCGTAACAACGCTTAGCGCTTGGGAATTCTATCGCAAGCAAACAATACATACATAAGCAACAAGCAAAGATGCACAAGCGAAACTTCAACTGAAAGAGATTGACGGAGAGTTCAACAAGAACTCCGGTTTGCAAAAAGAATCAAACCAAAGCGAACAGCGAAATTCAAGCGGCGAGAGAAACAAGATCCTTTTACTAATTTGAACTAGGGTCAAATTTTACAGAGTCAAAAACTGGTTTGAGTTGGTTATTGGAAGAGGTTTGAGATGAAACTCCGGTAGCTTGAATCACTGATTACGATAAGCGGCGAAAAGTTATACTAATTGAACAGCCGGATCATAAATCGCGATCGGAATAATCGCGGAATAAATCCGATAAAAGAAAGCGACGAATGGCTAAGCGAGCGAGCGTTCGTTAGCAGAAACTAAGCGGCGAATACGTTCGTAAAAGCGAGCGAAGCGGCGAAGCGGCTTCGCAAAATAAATAAACCGGAGAAATAAAACCGATCTATATAAAAAAGCGGGCTAGGGTTTTCTAAAAAAAACGAAGGTTCTTTTAAAAACCGGCGGCAGACTACCTCGGCGAGTCGTCCGTGAAGTGGCGGCTCAGCGAGTCAGTCGGCGGCGGCTAGAGGCGGCGGCTCGGCGACTCGGCGGAGGCGCCGACTCGGGCTCGAGGCTCGGCTCGGGTCGAGGTGGCGGCGGTGGCTAGAGGCGCTATTTAAGAGGCGGTGGCTTGGAGGAGGGCAAGCGGCGGGAGGAGAAGTCCGACTCGGACTCCATCCCGAGCCTGGCCAGCTTGATGCCTGGTGAGGCGGTGTCTGGCTGGGCCCTTTTTCAGTGAGCCTTTGGCCCGATCGAAGTATGATTCTTTTTAACGTTCATGAACACTTATAAAATCCTAGAAAAATAAATAAAAATCTAAAAATGCCAAAACAAGTTTTCTTTGCCTAAATAAAATATTTAGGACATGATGAACTTTTCTTGGCCCCTAAAATCAATTTTTAAATATATGCAAATTTTCTCTAGGCAAATAAAATTCCAAATAAATAAAATAAAATCCAAATAATGATTTTAATATTTTTCCTCCGATATTTCAATTATTTTGGAGAAGTCATATTATCTCCTCTCATTTATTATTAAACATGAAATATTTTCCGGAGAAAAATAATAAAATCAAAATCCTCGTCTTCATTATTTGATAAAATTCAAATATGAAAATCGGAAAATCCCAACTCTCTCGAGGGTCCTTGAGTTGCTTAGGATTTGAGGATGGCAAAGAGAAATGCAATAAAATATGATATGCATGGATGACCTATGTATAACATGCCAAATTGAAAATTTGGGATGTTATAAACCTACCCCTTAAGATGAATCTAGCCCTCGAGATTCGGGTTAACTAGAAAATAGGTGCGGATGGTCCTTGCGAATATCATCTTCTCGTTCCCGGTGGCTTCCTCCTCGTATGGTGGCTCCATTGAACTTTGCAAAACTTGATAACTTTGTTGCGGGTGACTCATTTGTCGAAATCAAGAATCTTCTTGGCTTCTTCCTCATAAGTCAAATTACTATCCAAGCTGCATCGCCTCTAGGAGCCTTTGTATCCTTTAACGGTATATCAGCCATCTCGGCGTGGCACTTCTTCAGGTGTGATCGTGAAACACATCGTGAACTCGACAATCCTTGAGTAACTCCAGCTTGTAAAGCAACTTCTCCCATCCGTTCCAAAACACGTCACGGTCCTACAAATCTTGGGCTAACTTTCCCTTTACTCCAAAAGCGTTTCCTCCCCTCGGGGTGATACTCATGAGATAAACTCTTTCTCCAATTTGATAGGTTACTTCCTTGCGTTTTGAATCTGCGTAACTCTTACATCTAGGCCAGCAATCTTTAGTCATCTCGATCAGTTTAACCTTCTCCTCTGAGTCCTTGATCAAATCTGGTCCAAACAATGGCGGTCTCAACCTCATCCCACATCAATGGCGTTCTACATCTGCGTCCATCTGAGCTTGAGCGGTGCCATCTTCAAAGCGGCACAGTAGCTGTTGTTATATGAGAATTTTGCGTCACTGTAAATTGTCATCCCAACTAGATCCATAATCTAGCGCACAGGCTCTTAACGTATCCTCGAGAATCTGGTTAACTCTCTCTGTCATCCATCCGTGCATGGGTGGAGCGGTACTAAATTCAATCTGGTACCCAAAGTGCGGTGTAGGTGATCACGAAAACTTTGAAGTAAAGCTGTGTTCCTCTATCGTCTGATGCTCCTCGGAACTCCGTGCAAACATCGATCCTGGTCATATATATCTTGGCCAACTTGGCACTTGTATAAGTTGTTTTCTTTGGGATGAAGTGAGCTACTTTGGTCAAGCGATCCACAACTACCCATATTGAATCATATCCTGCTTTGGTTACGGGTAATCCGGTGATAAAATCCATGCCAAGTTTGTCCCACTTCCATTCGGGTATTGGCATAGGCTGCAACAGATCCTGCTGGCTTTTGATGCTCTGCCTTCACTCTCGACATACATCATGAAACAGCTACATACTCGGCAATATCCTTCTTCATACCAGTCCACGAAGCGTTCCTTCAAGTCCAAATACATCTTGGTGTTTCGGGGTGAATCGAGTATGGTGAGTCATGGGCCTCTTGAGTATTAACTTCACGATCTCCAATTGTGGGGCACATAAATCCGGTCCTCAAACCACAAGGTATCGTGCTCATCCTCGCGAAAACCTTTGGCTTTTCCTTTGCCCATCTTTTCTTTTATCTCAGCTATCTCTTTATCCTCCTACGAGCTTCTCGAATCTTGTCTAACAATGTCATTGAATCTCCATTGTTGCAAGAAAACCTCTTAGAACAATCTCCAGCTGAAGTTCCATAATATCCTCTGCTAACTCCTTTGGCAGTCCTCTACTTTCAAGGATATTGGCATAACTCTTCCGACTCAAAGCGTGCCTTTCTGATGTTGGCCTTTCTGGATGATAGTGTAGCTTCATACCGTAATCCTTTATAAGCTCCAGCCATCTCCTCATGCGAGGTTCAACTCATACGTGTGAAAATGTACTTCAAACTTTTATGATCCGTGTACACATCTAGCGGTTTCCAATGAGATAATGTCTCGGTCTTTACGCATGTACTACAGCTGCTAAATCCAAATCATCGTGGCATAGTTCAACTCATGTGGCCGGTTGTCGTGAGGCATCTGAAACAACTTTTACATCCTACATAAGAACACATCAAGTCCCAAGCGAGGCGTCACAATACACTTGAAACTCCTTATGTATATCTGGCAAGGTCAACCTTTGGGGCTGTAGTCAACCGTTCTTCAACTCTTGAAAGCTTGTCTCGCAATCCTCTGTCTATTTGAACTTAGTATCCTTCTTTAGCAATTCTGTCATTGGCTTAGCAATCTTGGAAAAATTCTCAATGAATCTCGGTAATATCCTGCCGGTCCAAGGAAGCTGCGAATCTCATTGGTGAAGTGGGTGCCAATCATTCGATGTTGTTGAATTTTACTAGGATCTCTGCTATACCCTCTCTGATATAACATGCCCAAAATCAACTTCCTTCAACAAAACTTCGCACTTGCTGAATTTGGCGTATAGCTGGTGTTCCCTGAGTTTCTCGAGAACCAAGCGTGGGTGTTTCTGCGTGCTCCTCCTCGTTCTTGAGTAAACCATAATATCATCAATAAACACCACAAAAAACTTGTCCAAATACTCCTTGAACACTTTGTTCATCATACTCATGAAATAAGCGAGGCGTTAGTCGGTCAAATGACATGACCGTATACTCATATAATCCATACCGTGTGGTGAATGTTGTCTTTGGTATATCCTTCTCTCGGATCTTCAAGCGATGGTATCCTCATCGTAGATCAATCTTGAAAACACCTTAGCTCCTTTAACTGATCAAGCAGATCATTAATCATCGGTAAGGATACTTGTTCTTTATCGTTACTTCATTGAGCTCGGTAATCAACAACCATCCTTAGGGATTTATCTTTCTTCTCAACCAAAATCTTGGGGCTCCCCAAGGTGATGAATTTCTCTGAATGTAACCTTTCTCCAATAGCTCCTTGATCGCTTCTTAATTTCCTCCAGATCATTTGCGGGCATCCGGTAGAGGTCTCTTTGATATTGGCCCATGCACGGCATTAGTTCTACTCGAGCTTCGATGTCTCGATCCGGGGCATGCACAGTAACTCCTCTGGAAAAACATCTGGATAATCCTTTACTACGTACTTCCTCTGTACAACTCCGTGAGGGTATTCCTTAGCTCCTCCTAGGCACATGCCTAGATACATATAATCCTTTTTCCCTACGGGGTGGTAAGATAAATTGACTTGCTAGCACGGTCAATACTTCCTCCATACTTTGACATCGGTCCATACCTAATATCACATCAATCCTTGCGACTCCAACATAATTGGGTCGACGGAAAAACATGCGTGCCAATGATTAGGGGTATCTGGGTGCACCATCGCTAGCCATGTACTCTACTCGAGCGAGCTCACTAAAGAGGGTCCTAAGGGTGCAGGTTGGTAACAAACTTATCCACAAATCCCTTGATATGTATGGCGATGCACGATGTCGAAAAGAACAATAGCGGTAAATGGTGAACCAAAAACTTACCTATTACGCGTCGGCTGCTCTTCAACTTCCTCACGTTAACGTGGTTCACTTATTCTTTGTTGAATGGATTGGGCTTCTTCCCAGCGCTTCCATTTCCGTTTCCATTCTTTCCTTGAGCGCAGTCATTGGCATAGTGCCTGTCTTCCCTTGCCAAAGCAAATAACTTGGCTTAAGTCCCTCTTGGCGGGTGTAGCTGGGTTAGAAGCGATTCGATTATTGTTGGCCCCATTCCCATTCTTCACACCAGTTTGATTATGCGATCCTCCTCCAGTATGGTTATGTCCTCCATGGTTATGAACAAGTCCTCCCAAGTTCGGGGTTAAGCGAGGCTTCTGGTGAGCTCCTGAGTTATACTTCCCTTGTCCATACTTCCTCTTAAGACTCTCAATTTGTTGCTTCTTTCCTTCAATCATTAGAGCCTTATCTACCAACTCCTGGTAGTTGTTGAAAGTTGCCACCATCAACTGCATACTCATCTCATCATTCAGCCCTTCCATAAACATCTCTTGCTTGGCGGCATCGTGGCCACATCATCGAGGGCATAAGCGTGATAACTTGCTAAACTCATCCACGTCTTTGGGCCATAATGCGGTTCCCTGGCGTAAGTTGCAGAACTCACGCTTCTTTATCTGCATGGCTCCGGTTGAAACATGGGCGTCGAAAAGCTTGTTGGAACTGGTCCCAAGTGACATTGGCTATAGGAAAAGTAGCCGTGTAATTCTCCCACCATCGGCTGCTGGTCCATCAATTGATGTCGGCAAAGCGCACTCTTTCGACATCCGTGCATCCTGCGGTGGTTAACCCCCTTCAATCTGGCGTAGCCAATCATACGCAACTATTGGCTCGGTGCTCTTTGGAAAACACCGGCGGTTGTAACCTCGAAAAGCAGGCTAAATTGTCCCTTGGCGGCGGGTTGTTGTTGTTGTTGGCATTGCCACAGTTACGAACTATCAATTGCATCAAGGCATTACTGCTGTTGGATCAATTGGGTGAGCTCGGTGGGAAAACAAAACCGAGTCACGTCTCGGAGGCATCTGAAGGTTTAGATGGAAGTGATTAGAATAGAAAGAGGTCTAGCGAGAAAACACTACCCATATGCACATGAGGCAAACACACATATATTCATTCAATCAAGCAAGGGCATACAAAGCGGTCTAGGACTATCGCATAAGTGCTCAGCTACTACTAGTTACATGGGAAAATACTACTATTATATGGTGGCTATCTAGAAATTTGATGGGTGGAAGACTCCATGATGTACTGCTCGACTTCGTCTTCATAGTCATCATCACTTGGATCTGAGTCGGTGTAAATGCGATGATGATGTAGTTGTCGGGACAAGTGGGATCTTCTTCCTCTTCTTGCTCCTCTTCTTTGGTCTTTGGTCCTCCCATGAAGACTCGATCTTCTTGACTAGGTCGTCATTCTTTTCGATGGGGTCTTGATTTCTTCCTCATGTCCATCGGCGTGTAGACTTGAGTTCTTCCTCCAGCTCGATGATCCTAGTTTTCGCCTTCTTCAAATCCATCATGTCTGCTTTGCATCTGGTTCTCTTGACGTCGAATGTCTTTGGTTTAGCTCTGGATGTAGCTGCAATGGATCCTTCTTGGTGCTGATTACTTCCCATTGAGCGTCTCGGCCCACATATTTGGTATATGGTGTCTTTAAGCTCCTTATTGTAGACTTCTCCAATCGTCCCATGGTAATGTGAGCTGCCATACTCTTTCCCAAACTCCATGTTGGTGCATTGAAAACACATACTATGGGCTCCGTGCTTGGCATAAGCGTCCTTAGGGAACTAGAGCTTGAATCTTCCAGCATTCTTCTTACGGTAAGGTGGCGTTATGCGTCCGGTGAAGCTTAGTATTCAATATTCAGGTACCTAGTGACTTCCTTCAAGTGGCGTCCAAAAGGTGTGTATTCATACGGTTGTGCAAACTTGTACTTCATCTCTGTCATCCTAAAGAGTGGAAAAATGGAGAATTGAGAAATGAGTAGAGAGGAGTGATCTATGGTTTTATCTTAGTGGTGCGTGTCCTACACTCGGTGTGTGCTCGATACCATCTTGTAGCGACCCGACCTCGGATGGTCAAGTCTCGTGCTTCCGTGTCATCCACTGGATCGGTAATCTTGACACACACGATTACTCGAAGGATTTATAACGAGTAGCAATCACACTTATTACATCGAATGTCTCAAAGAGAACTTATTACAATAATATGGCTTAAGGCCATCTAATGCGATAACGCGGAAGGCTTGGAAGGTAAAGTGAGTCCATCAACTCCAGCGGCATAAGCTGAGCTGCCGACAGCGACCTATCGAACCTTACTCCTCGTCTGAAAAGTCGCAACATAATCGTTGCAGCCCAAAAATTAGTCAGCACATGGAATATCTTGGCAATGTAACATAATAGAGCAACAACGGAATAATGATAACACTACATGCATGTTTGGCTGGTGGAAAGCTCTCTGAGTTCTGATTTTTGCGAAAAACCAATTTTTCCCTACATCAAAGGAATAAGTTTTACTTTAACTATCATGGTGCTTGAAACATCATTGAGAAAGTATAACCCCAACTCAATCCCAATTAAAGTAATTAACAACCCAGCAATATTAATTTAGAGTGATGAGATACATGTGAATACTCAAGTTCTAGATACTCGAAATTGTCCATAACAAGGGACACGGCTAACCATGATTAGATTGTACACTCTGCGAGGTTTGCACTTTTCCCCACAAGACTCGATCGCCTCCGTTGATTTCTCGCACTACATGGTGTTTGAGAAGTGGATGGCCGAGACCACGATCTTTCGAAACATTAACTCTCTACTCGGATAGATCATACCAAACCTATAAAACCCACTACTGCTGATCTACCTCTTGAGAGCTTCACGTAACTTACTCAACTATGCTAGAGCCCATAATAGCTTGTGGCTGCACACGGAAGTTTCTAGCATGAATAACCTCAGTTTCCTTTGAGCACAGGTGGCGGTCCATAGGAAGATCACCACGGGTACCCAGGATTTCAAAAATACAGAGCAACCTTTGGGTTCCCAGGTGCCTCAATCCACCAGATGTGTATTTAAGTTGCCACCTTAAAGTAAACCATTAATTAACAATCTCACATCGTCGTGAATGTCTCTCAAACCCAAACCACGTCTCTGAGCATAGCATAGCAATATAAGCATAACGTAGAAGTAACTCCCAAGGGTTTGATAGTAACAGACAATAGGTTCCTACCTCATCATCTACTTCCCAACCCACAATTTAATGACATCCTAACCATGCAATGTTTGAGGTTGAACTAATGCATAAAAACTGGGTATGAAAAGAGTATGATCAAGTGTTACTTGCCTTCTTGACGATCCGTGAATCCTAGAGACTAGTAACACGCTTACCGCGCCGGAATTCTATCATGAAGCAAACAATACATACATAAGCAACAAGCAAAGATGCACAAGCGAAACTTCAACTGAAAGAGATTGACGGAGAGTTCAACTTAAGAACTCCGGTTTGCAAAAAGAATCAAACCAAGCGAACAGCGAAATTCAAGCGGCGAGAGAAACAACATCCGTTTACTAATTTCAACTAGGGTCTAATTTTACAGAGTCAAAAACTGGTTTGAGTTGGTTATTCGGAAGAGGTTTGAGATGAAACTCGGCGCTTGAATCGCTGATTCCGATAAGCGAGCAAAAGCGTTATACTAATTGAACATCGGATCAGAAATCGCGATCGGAATAATCGCGGAATAAATCCGATAAAAGAAAATGACGAGCGGCTAAGCGAGCGAGCGTTAGTTAGCAAACTAAGCGATGAATACGTTCGTAAAAATGAGCGAGCAATGAGCGCTCATAAAATAAATAAACGGAGAAATAAAACCGATCTATATAAAAAAGCGGCTAGGTTTTCTAAAAAAAACCAAGGTTCTTTAAAAAAACCGGCGTGAGGCTACCTCCGGCGAGTCGTCCGTCCAGTGAGGCGGCTCGGCTGGATCCGGCAATGGCTGAGCTAGAGGCGGCGGCGAGTTCGGCGACTCGGCGGCGGCGACTCGGGCTCGAGGCTCGGCTCGGGTCGAAGTGGTGGCAGTGGTGGCTAGAGAGCGCTATTTAAAGAGGCGGTGGCTTGGAGGAGGGCAAGCGGCGGGAGGAGGTCGCTCGGACTCGGTCCGAGCATGTGGCCAGCGCCTGACGGCAATGGTGGCTGGCTGGGCAACGCCTGCTCGGTGAGCCTTTGGCCCGGTCGAGTATGATTCATTTAAAAAAAGCGTTAAAATCGACACTTATAAAAATCCTAGAAAAATAAATAAAAATCTTAAAATGCCAAAACAAGTTTTCTTTGCCTAAATAAAATATTTAGGACAGGATGAACTTTTCTTGGCCCCTAAAATCACAATTTTAAATATATGCAAATTTTTTCTAGGCAAATAAAATCCAAATAATGATTTTAACATTTTTCCTCCGATATTTCAATTATTTTCAGGAAGTCATATTATCTCCTCTCATTTATTATTAAACATGAAATATTTTCGGAGAGAAAAATAATAAAATCAAAATCCTCGTCTTCATTATTTGATAAAATTCAAATATGAAATCGGAAAATCCCCAACTCTCTCGAGGGTCCTTGAGTTGCTTAGGATTTCAAGGATGGCAAAGAAATGCAATAAAATGTGATATGCATGGATGACCTATGTATAACATGCCAAATTGAAAATTTGGGATGTTCTGACCATGGATTTGGGAGGAGGTTAGGATTAGTGGAGCCCCCGTAATGTGAATGGGCCAGGGACGACTAGGGCGAACATTTGTAGTATTAAAGGGCGTGCGAGGGGCAGTATGAAGCGAACTGCCGGTGTCACGAAAGGCAGCAGGGTAGTGGCTTTCCATTCTCCCATGATCACGGGCTTCGAGAGCCCTTGGATCGATATCGAGCAGTTGCATGGCGTGACTCTAGACCTATGGGTGAATATCCTATCCTTGAGGTTATTACGCAAATTTTCAGCAACAGCATCGACCGTTTGATCTCGGATCCAAGGGCTGCGGCAGCCGTATCATGGTCAGCGCCTACGACGACATCGCCTCGCTTTCAGCGATCGCGCTCTTGGAGATTTAACACGGTGCGTTAGGCAATCTAATGTTCGCATGTCATACATAGTCATCACTTAGTCACTCATACTACAACAAGGTTGGCTATAAGGTTGGCTATAAGTGTATTTTTTTTACTCCTCTCTATCTATTTCTTCGTACTCCCTCTGTCCCATAATATAAGAACGTTTTTGACACTAGTGTAGTGCCCGTCCGTTGTACAGAAGAGTGAAATGCATTGATCGGGGTGTCGTTTATTTTGACAAAGGATGTGGGGGTCATCTCATGTGTAACAGGTATTGATAGGTTTCTTCGGATATTATTTAATCTCTAGAGCTCAGAAACATCTGGGTGAAATAGATAAAAAAGTATCTTTTGCAAACAAAAGCGTTCAAGCTTATTCAACTTTGCATCCAAAACTTGTGAAGAAATAAATCTTATTGTGCTTTGCGAAATGGTTCATCATAAGTATTTCACGGTACTGTAGTAAAAATTCATACATGGAAGATTCTAGACTAAACTATAAATGGATACACTTTTATTCATCGCGATACTCCAATAGAGCAAGATCATGCATGGAAGTCTCCACATGCTTAGACAGCGGATTACATTGGCGAAGACTAATGATCAACATTTAACTTAGTAATGCATATGTCGGGTGAACCTCCATGGAGTCCCCATGCACATTGTTTGGGGTCAAATAATACCATCGTCTTCCATGTCCACATCGTGGGAAGGTCCAGCTCGGCGAGTCAAGTCAACAGCGTAGCGATTATCGCGCCCACGGACCTCGAGGGTAGTAATAGTGAGCACGCTCTCGTACATCGGCCTCGTGTTGAGTGTCGGCGTCGGCGTCGCCCTTAGCGCACACTACTGAGATGTGGCGGCGGCTGCACGGGCCTTGCTGGTGGCCATGATCAAAAGTAGGCGCTGTCGTCCTCCTCGAAGTAGCGGTAGCGTGATCCTCTAGTGACTCCGGCATGGTGAGCGGGTATGCGTCTCGTACTTGATGTTCTTCACCAAGGGCGATAGTGATCGCCGCGCGCCTCGTCGGTGATGCATGATGTCCGCGGCGAGCCCCAAAAGCGGCACGGGCACTCATAGCGATGAGCGAAGGGCTCCTTGGAGGCATCGACCGGGCCGTCCATGAAGCGAGGGTGGCTGTCTGGGCGTTCGCCCGATTGAATATATGAGCAAGTTACTACAAGATTTACTACAAAATAAATCATGGCGGCTATAACAGAGATTATACTAATCATGCGAACTAGCATAGTAGATGAACAGATCGAATCTAGGACTGGAGTAGAGACATGAATTCTACCACGATTTCAAACAGGAAGACGAGAAACACATACGATGCAGCAGGGAGCAGCACCATTGGCGTTGAGGTTGTCGCCCATGTCGTTGAGGAAGAGGTTGCGAGGTCGGGGAAGAAGTAAATGCGCTGAAGTCGTGGCTGCTAGCGATCATGATGCACTCCCAAATGTCAGCAGCGCCCGAATGGGGCAGCGTGAAGAGTGGCTTTGTGGGGATGTTCTGACCGCCGAATGGAGCCAGGGAAGTAGCCACGAAGCGATGAGATGGTGCTCCTCCTAGTCTCTATTCTTATCTCTATCTCTACTACTCTTCTTTGTTTTTATAATATACTAGTTGTAGTTGTCCGTCGAATAATCTGCGCCGTCCTTGCACTCCGGCTGAACCGCCTCCTCGCCTCCATTAAACCGCGCTGGCGAGAAACCTACTGGCCCGGAGGAAATTTGTCGGTTGCAGCGGGAGGGTTATTCTGCAAATTTTCAGCAACTTAGCATCGACCGTTTGATCTCAGATCCAAGGGCTGCCGGCACCCGTATCATGGTCGCACCTACCCGTCGCCTTGTGATCAGCCCTTGGAATTTAACATGGTGCGTTAGGCTATCGATGTTGGCATGTCATAGATAGTCATCCTTAGTCACTCATACTACAACAAGGTTAGCTATAAGGTTGGCTATAAGTGTATTTTTTTTTACTCCTCTCTATCTATTTCTTCATACTCCCTCCATCCCATAATATAAAACGTTTTTGACACTAGTGTAGTGCCAAAAACCTTCTTATATATGGGACACAGGATACTAGTATTTATTGCATTTGCCAAGGTGAACTCTTCCAATGAAATGGTGTTGCTAAGTTTGCTTCATTTAATTAGCTATAGACTCAAAATTGTCTTTTCACTAGGTACCCAGCTTAGCACCGTTTCTTCCTTGGGTCACCAAACTAGTCTCTCTCTTCTTGATTAACTTGCCACATCGGACTTTATGCCTATGTGGCAAGCTTAAGCTTACAAAGAACAAGTAAGTACAATAGTCGCTTTACATGGCATTTTGCATATGTGGAGGAAAGAGGCAAGGAAAAAGTGGAGAAATGGGCTCTCATGCAGAGCCAGCCTCTACTACATGGTGGAGCATTGGGAGAGGCACCTATATGGAGGTGGTCGAGGAATCGGAGACTCACGCTGGGTCGTGGCCTTGATTAAAATGATAATGGCAAGTCAAATCATGGGGCCCCACCTGTCCGATGTAACTCTGTCAAATCACACAGCCCTACGTTTGCAGCAGCCTACTCCCTCGTCTTCTCGCGTCTCTGTCGAACCGACTAGGTGGAACTGCCCCGCCGCCTACAGCAGGAAAAGCCCGCCCTCGAATTTTAAATAGTATACATTATACTAATTTTGTATCCATGGATTGCGCCCGCGCCATGGAGCAAAGCATCTAGAAAACGTCGGTACACATATGCGGAGTATACAACCGCCCGCCGCGTTTGCGTTGCACCCAGACGGTCGGTCGATGCAGCGCGCTGCTCTCCGAATGGAGCAGCGTCATATTGCGTTCGCACACACATGTGGGGCGGCAATTGAGAACCGACCATAGGCACACTCCCGGCCCATAAGTCGGGTGACTTAATAGAAGAGAGGCGGCGATAGTACTAGAAAGTGTTGTAGTACTACGTTGGTGCACGGGCGATCCCTGCAAGACACGGAAGATCAGTTCGTCCATGCATGTGACGAGTCCAGCGAACACGCTGGATTGGCTATCGTCTACATATCGTGCATGTTGTGTTGTACATGGTTGTAGTTGTGGTGAGAAATCTAAAAAAGGTTTCTTGTCATCTCGCAAAATTAGGTGTCATGTGCTTGGATCACTGCGAGGTTAAACAGCGACAAGCTGAGTTGGGCTAGTCATTGGGGGCACATGCACGACTGACTACTCGGCTTCCATCTAGGTCAAGCCGGCTATATTAATTAGGACATCTATCGGCGGACCCCTTTTCTCTGAGTTTATCTTTAATTTGAGCTTTGTTCCTCGTCTAGTTTGTCCGTCGGAGTTCATGTTGTCTCCTTTGGGCGGTGAGGTTATGATTTCTTGTCATGTGGCATTTTTACGTGTTATATGTTATAATCCGCTTGAGATCAAAATAGCGACAAGCTGCGCCTCCAGACCACGTGCATGAAGACTACTCGGCGGTCATTGGCGAGGTCAAGCCGGCTCCGGTAGACAGAAAACTAGTACTACTCCACTATAGGCAGGAGCCTCGCGCTTGCTTGCTAGTGTTGCTCTCTTCACACTATCTCGGCCTCTCGAGATCTAAACACGCCAGCGGTGGCCACTCTCTCTCTCTCTGCTCACGCTGGTCACAGATCCAGCGGATCCTCTCCATGGGAAGGTGAGAAGGTGCAATGTTCATGCTGTGCGTCCTCGGTGACGGCTCTTACCCACTATTGGCGCATCCCGATCAGCCTGCCTTGCCGTTCTCTCCCAAGCACCCTTTGGTGAGGAGGCCTCGACCCCTTCTTCCTCGCTATTGTAGTGTGGGCAGATCCGGCCTCCGCCGCCCACCTAGCGACATCCGGCGACCATCGGGTATAACTTCCTTGAAACCGGCCTTGCTCTACTTCCCGAGCTCTGGCGTCGCTGCATTTGTATCTTTTACTATTTCTCCGCCCCCTCGTAGATGGGATCGATCGGCTGTTGAAAACCACCTAATTTTTTATGTTTAAGAGGTAAAACTAGTTCATGCACTCGAATCTAGTACTACTTGGTTCAAACAAGGAAGAAAGGGGTGGGGTGGGGAGGATTTGTTACTGAATCTAGGACTTGGTGAAATAGGAAATAATGGGGTGAATAGTAGCGGTGGCTATCAAGCTGGTCTCTAGGTCTAATAGGAAATAAAGGGAAGCATAATACAAACTCAATATAAACCCGATCTATTGGTTGAAAAAGGAAAGAAAGTGGGGACCGGGGGACAAGTCAGCAGAGTAAGTACAACACTAGATTTGCTAGCCTCACATTATAAGGTGGCTATACCGAACAAAAATGGGACCAACCGGATATCCTGTTACGATGTTTGTTGCCCGAGCCACTCTTATGTAATGCCCTTTGGTAAAATGTAGCGATCGCCTTTGTTAAAAGTAAGGACACGTTAAACCAATGTTGTTTTCAATGTAATGCCTCGATAATATGAATCAATGGCACTTCTTTACATGTCTGCTAAAATTTCCCATTAAGATAAGTTGGTTCTTTTAGTTAGAAATGCAAGCATCTGGTCCGCCTACTCTCCGTGCCCAAAGTAATGTACGTATTTAACGGTTGTCATAGTTAATCCTAATGCCCACACTAATATCTAGCAATGCCCTTGCTTTAGAAATTACTCTTGTCCTTGTAGGATTGCCATTCGGATAAGGAACATGCTTCTTTTCATTTGATGCATGTTTCATCACTTATTAGTCACCCTCCTTTCCACCTTTTTTGTGCAAGCAGAGATATACATTTCACGCTCGATCTTAGTTGAACTGCACAAATGATATCAAATTATAGTTGAGCATTCCGGGAGCTTCACAACCAACCTTGATGTTGCTCAATTTTATTGCAACTAATGAAGAAGAAGCTCTGTGGGTTTCGTTTTACGATGGAAATGGAACAGAGGCTGAACCCTTTTCTTAAAAAAATTGAAGAAGCTGCTAGCTCACGGGACATTGCTTCATTTTAGGTGAACTGCACAAAAGGTCCCATGAATTGAATCATCCATGTTGGTGGTGAAGAGCCAACTTGACATCGATCTAAGCACCCGCCTCCATCCTTGCGGCCTTGCGGTACACCTCGTTTGCCACCTTTCGACCCGTGTCCTTGATAAAATGAAGTAATAATCAGTTAAAATAGGCGAGTGTCATCTCTATCATTTCATTTCAATGTAGATAAAGAAAGTGCTTCTCTTTGTTAAAGTATGTTTCATCAACTAGTCCCATTGTTAATGTTTAGCGTTTACGCTAAGCTGGGGTGCTTAATTTTAGTTGATATGTACAAAAATAGAGATTTGAATGTCTCAAAGGTGCCTCCTTGTACTACCGTTGTACTTGATGTTCATCCTGGCGAGAAGGTGTATCACAGGAGACTTGGGGCGATGTCGATATGAGGCGTGCCGTATGAGGCGTCGTGAGGCCCATCTAGCCCTCATGACATGGCATACTATGATACTATCGCAATATTTTCTTCTATTTATTTTGTGTGTTTCATCAACTAGTGCCACTATAATGTAATCACGCTTTTCATTATCTGTGCAAACAGGGTTATTCAGCTGCATTTTGGTGGAACTACACATATGTCGTATGGAACCGGCATATATCACGAGTGCAAGGTGTGCCAAGTAAAATTACCGACACCAACCATGCATGCACGCATTGGCATCCACCACCACCATTGGGATGTGTGGCGCTCTCTGTGGGCGGATCTTTCTCGGCAGCAAATCCTCTAACCAAATACTAGTAGCTTATATTGGCAGTTTTCTAGGGAGTACTCTTTTACGAAGAAGCACCAATCTATTTTTCTTTATTTGTACCTTTGTGTCACAACTTTGACCCAAGGTCGAGCTATTTTAGGGTGATTGGCGTAGTACTCGGGAGTGATTGTAAGCATGATTTTCATTAGTTGTCACTGCTGATTGTAAGCATGAGCAGGTGGAAGATTAGGTTAGTCTGAAGCTTACCTTAAACCCTACCGCGCGCCGTTGAAGCAGGCGAGCATCGAGGAACCGTGGAGCAGCGGGGAGGCGGCGTCGCGCCATCCGGCCTCCTCTTGCGGTGGGAGAGCGAATACTCCTGTGGCTCCGGCTGGCTCTGCACCCTCACGAGCGGCACACCATACTCGATCGATTAGTTATCCTCTGGGTGCTCGACCTTGACCTGTCGCCCACCACCTCCACTGGCTGTCGCCTCGGCGAATCATACTGCTCCATCGCCTAGAGGAGGACTGCAGGCGTGACTGCCGAGGAGGAGTACATGTACATCGCCGCCCTCATCCCCACCGTCTCGCTCTTTCGCATACATTGCCACATGGCCCTTCCCGTCCTCAAATCTCCACTCATTGTCAAACCAACTAAGGATCTCCTTCAACACAGCTAACTTTGCACAGTGGCCGCCCGGCCGTCTGCTGATTCACTCCTGCATCCTCTCCATGGATGTCCTTACAGGTGGTCGGTGCTAGCTTTGGAAGATGGGAGGGAGGCGGTGGTTCTTGCAATAGAGAAGAGGAGAGGCGAGGCGGTGGTTTTGGAATGGAGATGATGGAGAGGAGAGGAGGTGGTTTTGCAATGGAGAAGATCGAGAAGAGGGAGGCGAGGCGGTGGTTTTGGAATGGAGATGATGGAGAGGAGAGGAGGTGGTTTTGCAATGGAGAGAGAGGGAGAGGCGTCGGCTTGGCGATTTAGGATTAGGCGAGAGGGCGGCGCTGTGACTGGATCAAAATCAAAATCAATTTACCCTTCAATTAAGAAAGCGACCCCATTAACTAGTCTCCCTTTTATTACAGGTCATAATTGACCATGATTTTCGCACATAAAATATATGTTATCGTTGCAAAAATAATATAATTTGAAAGTACATTCAGATACAAACCAAGCGATACAATTTTTGGTGACATGCATTCACATTTGCTTATCAAATACGATGCGATGGTCAAACTTTGACCCAAAATCATAAAACAACAAAAAATACTTCCAAGACCAGCGCGCTCTTCCGCTCTTCTCCTCTTAAACCACCGCTCCTCTCTGTTCCAATCTAAATCCAGCGCGCTCCTCTCCTCTTCCATTTCAAAACCACCCCTCCTCTCTGTTCGGTCAAAACCAGCGTCGCTCCTCTCTGTTCTAATCCAAAACCAGCGCTGCTCCTCTCCTCTTCCATTCAAAAACCACCTGGTGAGTGAAGGTCTTGTGGAGAAGTAGATCGATGGAGAGTACAACCGATCGTGAGGATCACAGGATGGCGACCTGTGAAGCTAGCTAGGATGTTGGGATACGGTCTTGGTTTGACAACAAGGACCAACTAAGCGGCGGCAGCGACATCCATGGCCAAATATCTGCCATGAGCGAAAAGCGGCGATACTCCGGAAAGTGGCGCCGAGTACATAGAGCTGCTCCTCACGGGCCATGGAGCAAACAGATTCACGAATCCGATCGTGAGGAAGCGGTGGTGGGATGTCGATCGGATGGAGCATCCACCAGAGATTGAAGGATCGAGCATCTCTGTGCCGTTTGTGAGGTGTCCTGCGGAGGCGAGCGGTGGAGTCTTCGTCGACCGAACCCAACTGCAAGAGGAGAAAAGCAGTTGGCCCGACAGCGCTTCCCGCCATCGTCTCCCTCGTTGTTCACATCGTCTCAGGCGGCTATCTGCCGCCAGGAATAGGAGGGCTGCCCCCACCCAATAGTCGGGCAGGTTGTGAATTGTCGGGAGGAGCTTAGGGTTGTCGATGTTTGCAGGTTGTGAATTGTGTTTTGTGTTGTGTATTTTGAGAGTACTTTCAGATATGAATGTCTTTTGAATTTCAGATTTGCAGTATTGAGCATATGAAGTATTTTATGAATTCTAGATCTATTTTTAGCACTTAAAAATGTAGTTTCATAGGAGTATAAAAGTGCAGACAATGTGATTCTCGAGAGAAAATTGCAAGTTTCGATTTGAGATAAGAAACGCAAGTTCGATTTGAGATAAAAGCGCAACTTTCGAGAAGCGAGCATTTATATTAAGGCGGCCTTTTCAAACAGGGTTAACATCATGTTGGAAGTTTTATTCATGGTGAAAATGGAACTACCAGCCGGTTAACATCATGCTGATCAACATTCATGCATAGCACATCTTCATATGATGCACAGTCAAAATGCCCACACAATGTCGAGTGTGCGAAACACGGAGAAAAGCGAGGGGCGAAGTTTTGGCAAGTGTTGGGCGTGGTTTTGGGCTGCCCGTCTAGGCTTTTCATTTTTAACATCGCAGCCACGACCTCGGATGGGAGGTCCATAGGCCTATTTGTATTTTCTTAGGGCCGTCATGTATCGACGGCCTATGGACCTCCCATCCGAGGTTTTATTTTGGCAGCCAATTTATGTATTTTTTGAAAAGCAGAGGTCTGTTCTATTTTTCTATATAAGAATAGGAGCATGAGATCAACTTATGTTTCCCTTCTAACTATATTATATATATTTAAATTATTTTATATGTTATTATATATTATTTTATTGTCATCATATATTTATGAGATACTTACATATGTAAGAAAACAATATCCCACATCTTATTAACTTATAAAATAATTTCTTAACAAATAAAATCCTGGATTGTTTTGGCATGAAAATCCTAGTGATTGTGTACAAAAGCTTGGTAAGATTTAAGGCCGAATGTAATAATATCACTTATTATTTAAATATATTTATAACAAAATGCTCAGCCCTTTTTATTTTTGATAACATTGCTGGCCCAACCCAACATTATAATTAGAATCAGCCCAGCAAAATCGTGTATTTAGAAAGTGCAAATGGCCTGTAATTTTTAGGAAATAAAATAAATGGGGCATATGGGCTACATTATTTGTTCACCCAGCCCAGACTAATGGCTGTAATTCAAAAAAAGATCAAATTGACTGTAAATTCTACCGCATAAAAAAAGACTGTAAATTCTGAAAAATGGGTTGAATCGTGCCACATTTTGGAGGCTGAAATGTGGGCCAATAGGTGAAGCCAACGCATAAGTCGTTGTCAATTTAGTCAACAAATGATTCGACATGTTAGCCGTTGGATTTACATCCAACGACCGGCATCCATCTTCAATCTCTCGTCTTCTTCCTCCAGGCCTGCCGGACACCTCCGCCTCCTGCTGCTAGCCTCTCTGCTTATGCTTTGCTATGGCGCTTCTCCACCGTTGGCCGAGCCATCCCTCCACCCCTCCACACCTCTGTTCTTCTCCACCAAATGCCCGAACCACACGCACTAGAACCGATTAACCCTCGTACACCTCTCCGTCTGCGACTCTACTCCGCGTCTTCCCATCTCCCGGCTCGTTGCTGTCCGGGGCCTCACCGTCGTCCACCACCTTGGATGCGCTCGTGGCAGTGTGGTCAACATGGTTAACGAACGACACCATCGAAGTAGGCTGTGCGTGGAGAAGGCGACAGCTGGAGTCCCTGCCGCACACAGGAAATGCCTCCTTATTACAGCGCAAAATAATGATTCCTCCACGACATCTGGGACCCCCGGAAGGGCCTTTGTATTTGCGAAAAAACATGCCCCGGTGACATGTCGGACCCACCAGCTATCTTGCACGCAAGCAAGTGCCTCCTTATTACGCACAAAAAATGAATACTCCCCACCGGTTGGAACCCGGCATAGTGGGAGGAGGCTGACTTGTGGGCCTACCAAGTTGGCCGGGGACGGAGGGCTTTGTCAATTTAGTCAATATGAGCGATTCTAGCTCCTATTACCGTACAATGTTCATCCAGGCGTAGTGCTTCTTCAACCTCTGGTCTTCTTGCTCCGGCCGCCCAAACCAGGCGTCGGTCGTGTCGCGTGCTCCTGCCTCCGTGGCGGCTTGTGATGCCGTGGAGCCTCACGCCCCTACTACTCCCACCGCTGGCCAGGCCATCCCTCTACTCACCCACACCCTGTTATTCTGCGGTGACAGCAGCCTCACACCGCAGCAGACGGTGAACCCTCGTACTCCTCTTGGCGTGGGCATCCTTTCTGCGTCTTCCGGCTTTGAGTCGTCCCCTTCCTAGGCCTCGCCGTGTCCACCGCCGTGGTGCTCTCGGCGGCATGGTCAAAGTGGTCGAGAGCGACTTCCATCGGGACGTAATTTGTATGTGGAGGGGCGACAGCTGAGTCCACGGCCGCAGACAAGAAGTGCCTCCTTATTACGTGCAAAATAATGATTCCTCCACGACGGCGGGGACCCACGGACGGACCACCATATTTCACAAAAAATGATTCCCCGACACGGGACCCCCGGCTACATCTTACGCATGCGCAAGGAAGTGCGTTCGGGCAAAAAAAGCGATTAAGCCCCACGGTGTTGGGACCCTGGCTACATCTTATGCCGCATAAGGAAGTGCGTCCGGGAAAAAACGCATTAGCCCCACATTTCTGGGACCTACCAGGCTACATCTTATGCGCAAAGGAAGTGCGTCGGGCAAAAAATTACGATTAAGCCCCTCATTGCTGGGACCCACCAGCTACATTTACGCCGCATAGGGAAGTGCACGGCGGTCGGGACCCACCTGGTCGAGCGTGCACGTAATGTTGTCATTCTGGTGGCATGAACATATGCGTACATACTGAGTGCGTTGTGGTAGCGTATTAAGCCGTAGTAAAGCGCCGTACGTAGCATGTACTGCGTCAGGCGAGGTGCTGAAAGAAAATCTGACCCGCGTCACGTACATCTGGCGAGCGGTCTCGACGCCTACTCGCGCATCTCGTGCGTTGAGGGCTGCGATGTACATGGCTGGGTCAGAATGGAGAAATAGCGTTGTCTTCGTGTTCATGGGGAGCAGCGGAATGCGTCGTGTTCATCGGGAGCAATGGAGCAGCGTGGGAACCAACCGTCTTGGGCGGAGCAGGCGATGGAAATGAGGCTGGCGTCCTGCAGAGCGGAGAAAGCGGCCTTGTGTTGACCGGCCAAGTTCAAAGCAGGGGTCCTGTTGATCCGGGAGGGTGTGGCGTACCGCAAAAGCGGAGAAAGCGGACCTCCTACGGTCGAAACAGGGGGTCCTTTGATCGGGAGGGTGTGGCGTACCACAAAGCGGACCAAGCAGACTTGTGTTGGGCCCTCACGGTGAAAGCAGGGGTCTGTTCGCCGGGAGGGGTGTGGCGTACCACAAAGCAGGACTCCACGGATCTGTTCATCTCCACCGTCGACCTCCTCCGGCCTCCACGGGCTACGTCGACCTCCTCCATCCTCCACGGGCTCCTGTTCATCCAGCCTCCACGCCCTACTCCACAGCTATTGTTCAACCACCCCTCCACGGGCACCCCTCCACCGTCTCTCATTCATCAGCCCTCCACACCATGGGGTCTGTCAACCACCCTCCACGGCCACCCCTCCAACGTCTCTGTTCATCCAGCCCTCCAAACCACAGGGGTCTTGTTCATCGGAGCCACC